>CM034148.1:831206955-831438262 GCA_019776745.2 Taxus chinensis
CCTTATAATTTGAGAAAGTATTTGTTGCGTTTGATGTAGTTTTTTTCAACATGGTGCTTACGGGGTCATTAGAAATCCTACATATCAAATTAAGAATGGATTTGCATAGCTTAAATTGAGGTGGATCTAAACTTTCCCTACCTTTGCATGGATGGCTCATAAAAACTTATTCTCATCTTGTTGCTCCATTTCTTTATTTTTTTCTCTCAATATTCTACTGACCAAAATTTCCTATAGATTGGAAACTGTAGATATATTTTCTCAATGGAGTGGGAAAAATCCCAAGCTATATGTGTATATTTATGAGTAATCGTGCATCTATAATAAAAAATCATATTATTTTGGTCATTCCAATTCTATTCCACCCATATCCAACATTATTATATCAGGTAGTATCTTATCAAGATCTAGATTGACATGAATACAATCATAGATTTGAAATTCGAGGCTACATCTGAAATATGAGGTTTCAATACATTCACCCATGTCATTCCTCATCTACTTGCGTGTGTTTTGTGCCAATGGACACATAGGATTGGTGTCAACCTAAGCAATACAGAAATCTAACTTTTTTATTAGTAATGGACTATAAAATGTCTAGAAGTTCTTCAAACATCTTTAAGATGACCACTGAGCCCACTAATATCTATTTATCTTAAACCCAAATCCTTAGAAACCTCAGATATATCTCCATATATTTCTTATTCTTATTTAATTTCATTCACTAGGGAAAAATATTTTTTGAAGAGTTTCCGTTTTAGGTAACAACCATTTTCCTTCATGGGAAAATTGGAATTTTTTATATCCTTTTGGAATAGTATAGAATATGTTGGAGCTCTTTTTCACATATCAATGGAAATTCATTAAAGAAGAAAATCTAAAATTTTGGGCTAGATTTTTGAATTTTGACAGTGAATTTTGAGGGTTTCCGTTCATATATCGCAACAACACTTAATATATAGTATAAACTTATATAAAAAGTGATGCCCAATATATAAAATTATAATAGCTTTGAAACATATACATACATAATACATTGGTGTTTTCATTATATTTTTGTTTGAGCCAAGGCTTTATGAACGATTCATCTTCTTCTCCTCTTCTTCTCTCAACGTTATAACCTAAAAAATGAATCCAAGTCAAGTTCCTCTAAAATCATGCCTTACTAACCCAAGTTATACATGCCTCTTAAATTTATCTTTCAATTACTTCTAGGACTCTAAAATCATTATTAATTTAAGACTCTAATCTCACGTTGAATATTTATACTTACTCTATAACAACATATATAAAAGAAATCATTATTAATAAATGAGATGATGCTAAAATGGCAGTAGTTGTCATATTATTAGGCTGATTGACCTTGAAATGAATTTATGCATCCAAATAATAATCTACATCTCATGAATGACATCACCAATATGTTAAACATTGTGTATTTCCAACGTCAACTGTGGATTAAATAGCAGTCATAATATACAATAGTTTATATATTACATTAAATTTTATTAAAATATGATTAGTTTGATCTCTTGCTTCCCATTGAAATTGTATCATATTTATGTAACTCCTATTGTTATGATTATTTCATACAATTAACGTTGTACTGATCTAGGTCAGAGTTGTTTCTTTACAATCCATTTCATGATATAAAGAGAGATATCTGACTTAATTATGATTCAATTAATTCAAACTAGTTTTCACTCAATTATAATCCATGACATGTCAAGAGGACTAATATAGAAGACTTTGATAGTAAAAGTGATTCTGAAGATGAAATTAATCAACATATTCAACAAAATACACCATAAAATGAATGGGAAATCATATCTAGGCTTCATCGTGGTCAAATATTGCAAATGACTGAAATAGATATGTTGAGAAGAAGAGATATTAAAATAAATCATTGATGTCATTTTCTTCATCCTCGTTGTCATCATCATCATTTTCACCTTCATCATCGTCATCATAATAATTTTCATTATCATCATCGACATCATAATCATCATCATAATGAAAATGAAAAATATGATGATGATGATAGTGTCAATGATGGTGAGTACTGATGATTGTGATAATGATGAAAAAAACAATGATGATAAAGATCACAATGATAATGACAATCATTGATGTTATCATCATCATCCTCCTTGAAATATATAATTGATGTCATTGTCATCTTATTCATTATCATCATCATCATTGTCACCTTCATCGTTGTCATCATAATCATTGTCATTATCATCGTCAACATTGCCATCATCATTTTCATCATGACAATGACAATAATGATGATGATGATCATGTCAATGATGGTGAAATAGATATGTTGGGATGAAGAGGTATTGAAATATATAATTGATGTCATCATCGTCATCCTCATTGTCATCATCATCATTTTCACCTTCATCATTTTCATCATAATCATTTTCATTATCGTCATCAACACTATAATCATCGTCATCATCATAACACTAAAAATGATGATGATTATTATTGTGCCAATGATGGTGAGTACTGATGATCATGATGATGATGAAAAACACAATGATGATGATGATCACAATGATGATGAAGATGAAGATTATAATGACAATTATTGATGTTATATTCATCATCCTCAAAATATTTCATTGATTTCATCATCATAATCTTCATTTTAATCATCATAATTATCACCTTCATCGTTGTCATCATAATAATTTTCATTATCATCTTCAACATTTTCATCATCATGAAAATGACAACAATGATGATGATGATCATGCCAATGATGGTGAAATAGATATGTTGGGAAGAAGAGATATTGAAATAGATAATTAATGTCATCATCATCAATATCACCTTCATCATTATCATCATAATCATTTTCATTACCATCATAATCATCATTGGCATCGTCATGATGATGACAATGAAAAAAATGATGATAATGATCACGTCAACAATGGTGAGTACTGATGATCATGATAATGATGAAAACGATAATGATGATGACAATAAAAATGATGACAAATATGATGAATATAATGATGATCGTTGATGCCATCATCATTGTCATCATTTAAATAGATCATTGATTTCATCATTACCATCCTCATTTTCATCATTATGATTGTCACCTTCATCATTGTCATCATAATCATCATCATCTTCTTCATCATAATGACAATGAAAATGATGATGATCGTGTCAATGATGGTGAAATAGATATGTTGGGAAGACGAGATATTGAAATAAATAATTGATGCCATCATCATCATTTTCACCTTTATCATTGTCATCATAATCATTTTCATAATAATCATCATCATCGTTATCATAATGACAATGAAAAAAAGGATGATGATGATTGTGTTAATGATGGTGAATATTGATGATCATGTTGATGATGACAAATACAATGATGATGAAAATCACAAAAATGATAAATATGATGATGATAATGATGATTATTGATGTCATTGTCATCATCCTCCTTTAAATAGATCATTGATGTCATCTTCATCATCCTCAATATCATGATCATCATTGTCAAAATAATAATTTTCATTATCATCGTCAACATCATCATCATCTTCATCATCATGACAATGACAATGATGGTGAAATAGGTATGTTAAGAAGAAGATATATTGAAACTGATCATTGATGTCATCGACATCATCCTCATTTCCATCATCATCATTATAATGACTTCATCGTTGTCATCATAACCATTTTCATTATCATCGTCAACATATTCATACTCATCATCATCATCATAACAATGATAACAATGGTGATGATGATCATGTCAATGATGGTGAGTACTGATGATCATGATGATGATGAAAAACACAATGAGGATGACAATCAAAATGATGATAAAGATGATCATTGATGTCATCATCATCATCATCATCCTCATTGAAATAGATCATTGATGTCATTACCATCATCCTCATTTTCATAATCATGACAATGAAAATGATGATGATGATGATGATGATCATGATGATCGTGTCAATGATGGTGAGTATTTATGATCATGATGATGATGAAAAACACAATGATGATGATTACGATCATTGATGTCATCGTCATCATCCTCATTTCCATTTTCATCATCATCATCATTTTCACCTTCATCAGTGTCATCATAATCATTTACATTATAATCATCATCATGACAATGAAAATGATGATCATCATTATCATGTCAATGATGGTGAAATAGATATGTTGGGAAGAAGATATATTGAAATATATCATTGATGTGATTATCATCATCCTCATTTTCATCATTTTATGTTTAATGTAACTCCTGCGGATGCTACTAGCATATCTATATTATATAAATATATGTAACATATGCCAAGAGGTATAGTTCACAAGGCGCTTATACCTCTCGTCACATTTTAGATACATAGATTTATATAAACATAAATCAAAACATGGTAAAATATGTGGAGTCGTATACCTTCCTTAAAAACTATACCTCTCGGAATATGTTACATATATTTATATAATATAGGTATGATAGTTACAAATCAATGGAATTTCATTAAAGCAAACGATCTAAAATTTTGGGTCATACTTTTGATCGACAAGTGAGACCTGTGATCCAATCAAATTAGTGCTAGATTGGAATTAAGAAACCTAGTTGGTGGAGATGGATTTTTGAGTTTTAATTAATGATAAGGAATATGTGTCTTCTAGACCTTAAATCTAGGCGCCAAAAGAAATTTTGGAAATCAATTCAAGATTTTGTAAGTGACATTCCAATCATATATTTTATAGATCTCGTGTGGAATGAAAAGTCTCACTTAATTAAATGAAGACATCAACTTTTATATGAAATAAACATAAATTTTATAAGATTAAACCATAACATAGCCCCATATTATTGTGGAAAGTGATTCTACTAAGTTTTGAACATAGAACATCATATCATGAAACGAAGGTTGGTGAAAAATGATTGTTTATGCAAAAGCACAAAGAATATAACTAAATTTCTTTCTTGGTATAAATAAAAAACAAATATAATGTTGTCATAAGAGATTTTTTCATATCAAATACATTCCTTTACAGGATGTAATGTCAAGCACCGTAATCAATAAAGTGTTCTGATATAAAAAACAAATTCTTTAGATGAAATGCCTGAACAAGAAGTGTCTAGGGACTAAAATCATTTTTATGAATTTGGCTTACTAAGGAACCCACCATGATTTATAATATATTACTTTAGTTAGGTGTAATATATATGGGAAAACAATTCTTGCGTTGGTTTCAATATAATGTGATAGAATAGTAGGTTTCAATTTAGGTTTCACACATTTAGATCATGTGCTTATAATATCATTTCTACATGGTAATTTTTACAATTATGACATTCTAGCAAATAGTGTGCATAGAGATACTAAAAAAAATATTTACTATAGTCATTAATATTATAAGCTCCTATTGAATTCCTAGCACAAAATACTTCAAGAAACGGTTTTTGATATGCTGTATTGTGTGAATAGTAACAAAGCATTGCATGAATGATAAGTAAAAAACAAGATAAATTTGTTTGAAACACTGAGAATGTTCATAACCTACACAAAAATTTAAAATACCCTCACCTTCCACTTGGTTGAAGAGTTTCTTCTCTTAGAATCAATACATCATTAAAATTTCCAAGGCATGATGAAACATCACTCATTCATACATTCTGCAAGAAGAGGATCTGTAGAAAAAAATACATGATTAAACAAAAATAAAGACAATCCCATTCTCTTTTTAAAGAAAAAACAATTGATTGTCATAATGAAAGATAAAAATTGAGTGTATAATAGGATGAGGTCAAGGGGTAAAAGTAAAGTGAAAATCATAATCGAGCCCCATGTTCAAATACCAAGAAATAAAGTTAGAGAATACTGCATACAACTTGTTGAGCATGTCGGCAGTAAGTCCCAAGTAAATTTGACATTAGAGATACCATCGATCACTGTAATAGCTGAAATTTATCCAAAAAAGAGAATTTACCATATAAAAGAAAAACGAGAAAAAAAGAGATTATAGTTCAGAAAACGAAAAATCTAAATTATGGGTTTATAACAATATATATGAGATGGAAAAAAAATTGATCTTAGTTGGAACATGATGAGATGGACTCTCTCCTAATTCTATGGGGAGTTTTCCTTATCAAAAACTGGAATGCATAAAATATGTAGATATAATATTTACACTAAACTATATCTTGGGGTTCATAAGTCCATCTTGAAATATTGTTAGTTTCAAGAAAGTAAATATAGATAGTGAGGAACTAAGGGGGAATATAAAAAGGAAATGGTAAACAAAAACATGTGTTTCCAATAAGTAAATGCACATCCTATCTTAATCAAATAAGCATTTAGTTAACAACAAATGACAGTCTAATGATTTAATTTATAGAAACACAAAAGTTGATTATAAATTTGATGGAAAAATCAACAATAACAAAAATATTTAAAAAATAACACAAAGTATGAATACTTCTCTTTATTCTCATGCTCAAAATGATGAATACAAAGCTTCTATTATCTCATTTTTCACCAATTTATGTCAAAAAAATCCCCATATAATAATTTTTCACTACAGTTTTATATGAATATCCTCGTTAAAATGAAAACTACATATAACCTTGAAAAATTAAATAATAATAATAATAATAATAATAATAATATACACTTGCAATTCGAATTGTACTTGACTTGGAAGTTGACAAAATTAGTTCATATATGAATTGTAAATTGACAAATTCAATTTCTAATTGTATACAATTTGTAAATTAGAAAAGTCAATTTGCACGTGTGTATATCAAGAATGTGTAATTTTATAATGAAAAAATTTACCTTTGATAAAAATAACATATGTGACAAAAATATCATGTTGCATATAATGGATCTTCCTTTTGCATATTAGATATGTGTTAAAAAACTTAAATTTTGGATCCCTATGTGATGTTGTTTGTACCTCACTTATTAAAGGTGGGGGGGCTCTCCCCCCCATTCTTGTCCCAGGAAGGTCTGGGGGGAATGTTATGGAGCCCCTAAAGTAAAAATTATTGAACCAATCCCTTGTTTCTATAAAGACGAATTCAACTGAAATATATTTTTGGAAAGGAAAATCCTAATGGCATTTTTCCACTATATTTTTAGGAGGAAAAATTCAAACTATACTACACCAATTAGGTGTTTATAGTTTTTAGGAGATCTAAAGTTTCTCATAACGAGTTTGCATGTAATCTATTCATTTTGAGTTAATAAAGATTGATATCTTGCACTGTGGATGTTTCACTAATCACTCAACTGGGGTTTTATCATGTAAATATGGTGTTCCTCTCTTGCATGTTCAGAATTTTATATATTTTATTCTTCTCTATCTTTGTAAACTATTATTTTTTATTCTACTTTTTGTGTATTCATTGCTGCATAATCTATGGTTTCCTAACAAGTGGTATCAGAACGTCATTTTCAGATTTGCAGTAATTGTTCTATGTTTGGTGTTTTTACTACATCAAATGGCGAAAGTGTCGAGTGAAAAGTTTGAGGTGGAGAATTTTAATGGCAAGAACAACTTTGAGCTATGGAAACTCAAAGCACATGATGTACTTGTGCAACAAGGGTTGCACAAAGCCCTAGATGGGAAGGAAAAGAAACATGTAAGGATGGATGTTGATGACTAGGAAGAGTTGGATATGAAAGCTCTGAGTGTAGTAGGATTATGTTTAGCAGATGATGTTCTATTCAATATAGTTGGAGAAAAGACAACAAAAATATTATGGACTGGATTAGAATTTTTGTACATGACAAAATATGTAAGAAGTCGTATTTACCTAAAGATGTAATTGTATACGTTGCGGATGAAAGAAGGTATCAAAATTGTTGATCATTTAAATACTTTTAATACTCTATTATGTCAGCTGACTAGTATTGATGTGAAAGTGGAGGATGAAGACAAGTCAGCCACCTTGTTGTGTACTTTATTGGATTCTTGGGATCATATAGTAACTTCTTTTAGTTTTAGTACTATGGATGACCTTGACTATGATTTTGTTGTGGGAGAAATATTGGCTAAGGAAATGAGAAGAAACTGTACTGGAGAGACCTCTAGACCTGAAGCCATGTTTTCTAAAGGAATATCTAAAGAAATATCTCAAAGCTCAAGAGGTACATCTAGATATAAGTCACAAGGAGGGAAAAATGAATATGTCAACAAGGAATAAAATCAAGTAGAAACAAGTGAAGGTATGTCTGATGAAGTTTTACTTGTTTGTAATGTTTCCTCTTATCATCATGAATTTTTGTTGGATTCTAGTGGTACACATCACATGTGTTCACATAGAGGTTGGTTTTCTTCTTACCAACCCCTTCATGGCAGTTCTCTTTTTTCAGGAAATAATGTTTCTTGTAAAACTAAAGGGATTGGTAGCATCAAGATAAAAATATTTAACGGTATAGTAAGGGCTCTAACAGAAGTAAGACATGTACCATAACTACAAATAAATTTGATTTCCTTGAGTGAATTATACTCTAGTCATAATAAGTTCATAGGTCAAGGTGGAGTTCTAAAGGTGTATAAAGGTTCCTTAGCTGTAATGAAGGCTCTAAAAGTACGAAATATTTACATATTAAAAGGGACTACAAATATCAGTCAAGTAGTTGTGGTATGTAAACCAACAAAATATTCTAATCATTTATGGCATCACCGTTTGGAGCATATGAGCAAGGATTAAAGGTTGTGAAAGATAGTAAGTTACTCCTAATTTAAAGTTTCTAGACTTAAATTTTTGCAAGTACTGTGTTTTTGGGAAGCAATGTAGATAGAAGTATTCTTGATTATACTCATTCTGATCTTTGGGGTCTGGCAACTCTAATTTTATATGGTGGGATGTTGTATTTTGTTAATTTTATGTACTATTACTATAGAAATGTATGGGTCTACCTTCTTAAGAGAAAATATGATGTTTTCAGTACATTTAAGCAATTTAGAGATTTGGTTGAAAAGCGCACTAGAATATTTATCAAATGTTTAAGAATAGATAATGGAGGAAATTTCACATCCTTGGAGTTTCAGAACTATTGCAAGGATGTTGGGATTGAAAGGCATAACACCACCAGCTATACTCCAGAACAAAATGGAGTTACTAAACAAATGAAAAGGAATATTTTAGAGAGAGCAAAGAGTATGCTCAACAATACGAATTTGGATCAAAGCTTATGGGAAGAAGCAGTTTGTACAACTTGTTATCTACTAAATCACTCACCATTAGTTGTAATAGACTGTAATATTCCTAAATAGGTATGGAAAGGTCATCCATGTGATTATTTAAACTTGAAATTTTTTGGTTGTAATGCTTATGCTCTTACTAATAAAAATAAGCATTCAAAATTAGACCCAAGATTGAAGAACTCCATCTTTATTGGGTATGGTGAAGTAGATGGTATTAAGGGATATAGAGTGTGGAATCCTACTACCCAAAAATTCATCATTATTAGAGAAGAAGAGTTTTAGGAGTCTCCTCTCCTAAAATCAGATGTCGGAAAAAAAAACAACAAGAACCTAAAAATGAAAATGTGAAGGTTGTAATTCAACCATCTTCAGATACTGAAAAGGAAGAAAACAATCATTTACATATGTTAAAGATGTTGAAGATTCACAAAATCTTGAGGAAACACCTAAGAATTCATTATGCAGGTAATAAAAACATGGGGAAACACCTCCACAACCAATTTTGATATCTACATGGGTTAGACATCCTCCTGGTAAGTACAATCTCAATAGTTTAATTGCTTTGATTTCTAATGATGATGAACTTGATTGTTATCAAGAAGCATTGGAAGATGTGGATTGCGCCAAATGGAAAAGGGAAATGTAGGAGGAGATGGATGCCTTGGAAAATACTAGGTCTTGGGACATAGTAGAACTTATAAAAGGTAGAAAACCTATTGGCTGCAAATGGGTTTAGAAACAAAAGCTAGGTGTTGATGAAAACATTGAAAGGTTAAGGGCTAGAATGGTAGAAAAACTATTTACATAGAAAGAAGGAATTTATTTTCATGAAATATTTGCACTAGTTGTTAAACTTATTTCAATTCAGGTAGTCTTAGCACTAGTTTATTATTTACTTGATTTAGAGTTGGAGCAATTGGATGTTAAAAAAACATTCTTACATGGAGATTTGGAAGTAGATATATATGGAACAACCTGAAGGATTTGTACAAAATAGCTGAAAAGGATTTGTTTGCAAGCTTAGAAAATCATTGTGTGGCTTGAAATAGTTACCCAAGTAATGGTACAAGAAGTTTGATCCTTTCATGACGAGCCAAAATGTTTTGACTGAGTATGACCATTGTGTTTATTTCAAGTTTTTGGACAATTGATTACTCATTATATTAGTATTGTACGTTGATGACATGTTTTTTGCAAGAAAAAGCATGGCAGAAAGAAAAAAATTAAGGGATCATTTGGATAGGAAATTTGATATGAAATATCTAGGAGCTGTAAAACAAACCTTAGGCATGGAGATACATAGAGATAGGATAAATGGTAAGATTTGGTTATCACAACATAGGTATCCAAATTAGATACTAAGTAGATTTGGTATGAAAGATGTGAAACCAATTAAAATCCCTTTTGCTTCCCATTTCAAACATTCTTGAATTTTATGTCCTAGAGGAGAAGAAGAAAAGGATTATATGTATCATGTACCTTACGCTACTACAGTAGGAAGTTTCTTGTATGCTATGGTATGTATAAGGCCTAAAATTTCACATGCACTTAGAGATGCCAATAGATTTATGGTAAATTTGAGTAAAGAATATTGGTCAACAGTGAAGTGGGTGTTTCACTACTTGTGAGGCATAAGTGATTATTGCATCATCTATAATAATATTGGTGATTCTATTTATGGATATGTTGATTTAGATTTTATAGGTGATTTGGATAAAATAATATCAACTTCTAGTTACGTTTTTATACTTACAGGTGGACCTATCAGTTGGATGTCGAAGATTCAAAAGATTACAGATGTGTCGACTACTAAGGAAAAATACATCGCTGCCTATCATGCTTGTCAAGAGGAAATTTGGTTAAAAGGCATATTGGATGTGTTTGGAAGAGATCAATATAAGATGAAGGTATTGTGTGACAATCAAAGTGCTATTTATTTTTCCAAGAATATATCTTCTCACACTAAGACAAATCATATTGTAGTTAAGTATCATTTTGTTAGACATGTTATTGATGAAGGAAAAATAACACTGGAAAAGGTCCTCACCACAAAAAATTGTGCTGATATGTTAACAAAACATGTAAGTTTAGAAAATATGAAATGTTGTTTGGATTTTCTTGGCTTGCAGAAAATATGATGAGTTATTCATGTAAGATATCAAGTAGATTTGATGTCAAGGCAGATATTGTTAGATATGTGCCAACAACGTTAGATTTTATATCCCTTTGCGGCGCGGTTTGTACCTCACTTATTAAAGGGGGATGTGGGGACACTTTCCGCCCACTCTTGTCAGAGGGGGGTCCAGGGGGGTCGAAAACATGTTATGGAGCCCCCCTAGAGAGGTTTTGGGGGAGGATTCCCTAAAGGAAAAATTAAGGAATCAATCCCTTGTTTCTAGTAAGAATAATTCAACTAAATACTATTTTTAGGAAGGAAAAGCCTAATGAAATTTTTCCACTCTATTTTTAGGAGGAGGAATCCAAACCATACTTCATCAATTAGGTGTGTATATTTTTGTGGAGATCTAAATTTTTTCATAACGACTTCACATGTAATCTATTCATCTTGAGTTAACAAAGCTTGATATCTTGTACCATGGATGTTTACCTGAGCACTCAGCTGGGATTTTACCACATAAATTTAGTGTTCATCTCTTGCATGTTTGGTATTTTATGTACATTTAATTTTTCTCTATCTCTATAAACTATTATTTTGTTATTCTACTTTTAGTGTATTCATTGCTGCATAATCTATGGTTTGCTAACATTGCAATGCATTTCCCACACCATCATGTAGATTTATTTCTCTTATCGGGAATCCTCGAGATTATCTCTATAGGCATCAAAACGCTTAATTAATTTTTCATCTGGACATTGAAAATATTTAGTGTATATCTTTCTTTTCATACCCATATTCATCATTTATATGCCATCCTTTAAAACTCTTTAGATCATTTTTAAACTTGTCAAAGACATTATGGTATTCAACAAATATTTAAATTGAATAAATATTGGAGGAAGAACCAAGAGTGTATTCTCCTCCTAATATTTACTTGAATTGATTGAAGATTGTTTCAAAATAAACTAGTGTCATTTATTTATCATAGAATTTGTAAGGGATTTATTCAATTACTTCCATAATACATTTATAGATTCAATGCCCTCTATTGTTTCTTATCTCAAGATGCAAATACAAAAGAGAGCAGTGAGATGAAGCTCAATTCCATTCTTGTGTTCTGTTAGCACTCCTTCACTAATAGACACTTCTAATTTCACTTTATTTGTAAAGCCTCCATCTTGGGAAAATATTCCCTCAAGATTTATCTTAGTGTCTCCAATAGCTTCAGATTCAACTACAATTTTAGAATATACTAGCACTGCAAGTTCATTGGTATCTTTTGATTTCTCAATTACTTTTTTAGACAAAGCACTTGTACTACGATCCATATTACTAATCCTTTCATCTGTAGTGATATTGTTTAAATATTTGAAGGATAGAGAATGTATGAATTTTTTGATAAGCTTGATTATATTCTAAATAATTATAGATATTTGGTCCACCTTATTCTTTAATTTATCTTTAATGGCCTTATCATTACCCATTTTTTGAATATAGTGATGAGGGAATCATGAATATCTTACTTTGCTTCATTTTTTATGACCTTACCTAAATGGAATTTGGATATTTGATAGTTCTCTACTGACATTTTTCCTTCATGTATATCAAGACGAGGTACCACCACTTCAGCATATTTCTCTCCACTCTCATCTAACATGATCCTAGAAACTATTTTTGGTTTCCTCACTATTCTAGTTCAGAATATTTTCTTTGATCTATGGAGCTGAAATCAATAATGTTTAATAGAGCCATTGTATATAACTTTTAAACATCACATTTCTTAGAAATATGGGAATCTGTGGGTTTTCTTAATATGGAACTAGTTGAACTATGGGTTTTATTTTATTAAATCCATATTCACTAGGGTTTGAGTGACTTGAAGAGGAGAGGAAATTATGATAGCTTCAGAAATTAGAGTTTGTAATAGGTGGAGAGGTTGCAGTGATCATGGGGTAATATGGAGGAGGAGGTTAAGGTGGAGGTGAAGAGTGTTTAGGAGGTCATAGTGGAGGAGTGGAAACCCTAGGAGTAAAAATCCATTTTAGATATAGTTTCTTCGTATGGGGATACGAAGATGAAAGAAGGGGAACCATGGTTGAAGTATGAGGAGGAGGAGTATATGAAACAATGGTAGAATCTATTGTCAAAAATATTTTGAGGGTGTTGGTGCTCATCTTGATCTTTCACCATTTTTCCCTAATTTCTTCAAAATCTGCGGGCTCTACCATTTTTTCTATTTTTTCCTTGACCATGGAAGCTTGAGACTGACCAATCTATATTTGTATGCATTTAAAAATCCAAATCCATGGTTGAAATATGCTCAGAACCATGATTCACTTGGTTTTGTTTCAAAAAAATTCATCATTCGGGAAAAAATCAAATTTTGGGCATGAATGGTGAATTTTTGTGTTTTGGACGGTCTAGCAAGCATATTTTTCCTATTAAAATTATTCGTTAGCATTCGGGTGGTCATGTGGATTCTTTTGGTTGGTCATGGAACGAAGGGAAAATGTTTTAACTTGTCATTTTTTACGTTTTTGGAAAAAGGGCAAATTTGGTCCCATAGCTCTGCTCAAATCTAATTGGTTATTTTGGTGCTTACATGGCTTCTTCTAATTAGGTGGGGCACGACGGGTTTGTTTTTTTAAACTTCTTATTTTTGGCTAGTTTGGCAAAAAATTTGAACCCACCCCGCGGCCATGCCAGGCTTTGATTAAGGAAAAATTTAAGTGGCAGGGAAAAAGTCTTACTTTGACCCCGCAGAAGGACACGTGGCAAAGTTAAAAGTGGAAATCCGGGCCTTTAGAGGAAATTTGGATATTTTTCCCTTTTGGAAAAATGGAGTAAAATTCTAAAATGGACGTGTGCCCCCACCAAATCATTTTTAAGCCTTATAAGGTTCTTGAAGTTACGCCATAACGTTATGTGGAGGCTTCCGCTAGGTGTTCTTTCCTTAGTGTTTTTGAAAAATTCCTAAATGGCATGGGACACATGGTGAGCCCACACTCATTCAACGTCTCAACTTCTGGGACCATCTTAAGATGCACCATTGATACTCGTGGCAGTTTGAAAAGTCAATGGGGTGGGGAAGCGGACCATCGGAGGTAACTTGGATTTTTTGCCTCTTGTCATCAAAAGGATTAAAATCACAAAATGGCCTACAAGCCAAATAAGAGGGGAGGTCAACGTTGGCTTTGAAAATGTTAGGAGGTAGGGAGGTGGGCCATCGGGGGAAATTTTGATATTTTTCCCCTTTTTTAAAAGAATAAAAGTATCAAAATGGCCCACATGCCTGATAGAGAAAGGTCAAAACTTGTTCCAATCAAGGGTGAGGGTGTGGAATTTTGGGGGAAATTTGGAAAAATTTCCTTTTGTGGAGAAAGGAGTTAAAAGTTTAAAATGAAACGTGTTTCCACTGGGACCCACATCAGATACTGGAAACGGACGGGCGGAGTTGCAGGGAAAACTTGGAATATTTTACCTTTTCCAAAATAGAGGTGAAATAGCACAATATGGCTGTGGTTCCTTTGGGACCCACCTTTAGGACATGTGTCAGGCTCATTTCTCAAGTATGAAGGCATGGAGCAAAATGTGAAAATTTTACATCTTTCCAAAAGTTGTAAAAGGAAAAAAGGATCCCAGAGGTCCATTTTAAAGTGGATCTCCCACGTGGATGGTCCAAATTCAAAGTTGAAAGATTGATGGAAATTGTGCGTCTGTACCTAATTTTCTGCCATTTTTTCTCCAAAGATCCTAGGAATGCATATTCTTATGGATTTTTATCATTTATTGGAGTCTCCTGCATGCCAAATGAAGAGGAACATTAATCTGATATCTTATTTTGGTGAGGAAAATTTGGGGATGTCTTTTACCATTAAGACGAGATCTGACTTCTGGGCTCGATCTGGTCTTCCATTTTTTCTTCCTGGGCCCAAAAATAACCAAATTTGACAGATTGGGGGTGGAAGTAGTTGACGAGTGGAGGGAAAAGTGATCTACCGGAAGAAGGAGTGGAATTTGAGAGATGTTCGGGGAGATCTACCCCCTAAGCACCTGACAACTTTTTACAGATATGATTCTAGGAATTGCGATCGGGATCATGGCGAGCACTGGTGCACTCAACATTTAGATTTTTGGGGGGGAAACTATGTTGTAAATGTTATAAATTATACAAATTTATCATGTAAAAGGGGGAGTGTTAGAGGTCGGGACTGATTTTTTCTAAGAGAAAAGCTTCATAGAACCCGTCCTTTTGAGAAATGATCTGAAGAAACTTGTTTATCTCCTTTGTGTTAAATTTATCATGTCAAGGTGGTTACGAGTGTAAAACCATTGAAAAGATCTGAGATTGTTCTAGAAACTTTCCCCTGCTGATAAATTTAATCAAACTTGAGTTAATATGTGCTTTTTTGGGCAAAATTTGTGTTTGTTTCATTCTTAAATGTCTGCAAGTAGTTTTCTTGTTCCCGTTACAATCTTACATTGAAAATATTTGTGAATCACACAAGATATTATCCTTGTGATTTTTTGGTGGCATTTACAATTTCATTTATCATAAGAGATTTCATCTGATAGTGAAATAAACAAATTTAAAATCACTGTGATTCCTAACATGACTATAAGATTTCTTATTAGCCTTTGAGGGTATCTTAGGCATGATGAAACAAAGGTTGATAATGTTTACTTAAGTTTTCCAATTTTAGCCTTCATTTTGGATCCTTGAAGTTTGTGTGACAAGTGTTGATCTAGGCCTCCATTGAGGTGCATATTCTGGTTAAAGGAACATCCTAACTATGCTAAAGCATTTATGTTGTTCAAGCTCTCCATTTTCATAAAATTTTCTCAAGAATTTGGTGAATCAAGTTCATTTCTGCCTCACCTCCCACCAAAAATTCATTTTAAAACAACCAATCTTATCCATTCTACCCTTATTTGTCATGTGTGTATAAAAATGCATGATTGTTACCACCAAAACATGCACAAACATTTAGGTTTTCATTGACTTTAGTAGATTGAACCTTGCTTAGAAAATATCTCCATTATCTATAGTGAAAGCTCGTGAAAATTAGGTTTTGTTGCATTGATCATATTTTCTTGAAGGTCTTCTTAATAATTTCACAAGGAAGGATATCTCCATATCCTCCACAAACAGTAGTCTACAAAAAGGGTCCTCTCACCCTGGTTGAAAGGCACAACCCTAAAGTAGTGAGGATTGGTCAAATCCTCTTGACATTACTACCCATTTCTCCACATATTAATGATAAAGAGGAAGTTGCATTTCATCCCCGGCTATAAAAATGAAACACTACATGCTCTGTTTGTCTCTAAGCTTCATGTCAAACCTGTGATTTTTCTCAGCTTTTGAGGGATAATCAATTTGGGTACCAACACCCGATTGGCACCGTTGCCAGGGATATAGTGGTTATAGTTCATATTCAAACCTTGGTAAACACTTCTTATATGCTCTAAGTGCTAATACATTTTTTCAAACATCATCTTGTGTTTGGACTGGTAAGAAGTAATTCAAAGTTACAAGAGTTGTGTACAAATTCTTTCAGTTTACACACTTAGTGCACTAGCTTTCATCGATAAATATGGCTAAAGAAAAGTTAGATCATCCTATTTCCATTTTCTAGTATTGACATACATTTGATAGATCATATTTTAATGCATTTGCACAGCTAAGGTGGAAATCCTTAGTGGCGACTCCATGTTGATCTGATTCTTGGTGAGTACTAGTGTTTTAACCTCTGTCAAGTGAGATTTCTTTCTAATATTTGTAAATATGGAAGGAAGAATATCTTTCTTTCCTAGGGATCCTGCTAGGACATTATTTCCAGAGCTAAGAAAAATAAAGTTAGAAGGAAGAAAATCCTAGAGAGTTGTTGGAGATCAGCAGACAAGAAAAGGGATCTCCATTGATGAAAGTGATCAGCCTATCAGTGAAGACTTCCATTCAAGTGTTTTTTAATTAGGTAGCCTCTTTATGGAACTGAATTACCCAACTAGAGAGGGGCCTTCATTTGATTTTGAAAATTTTTCTTCTCATTCTGCCCCTATCTTTTCAGAATTTAATACTATTTTCCAAGAAACAAGGTCTTTGGGGGATATCCATTTTGAAAGTTATACTCATGTGTTTCAAAGACCCTCTGCCCCTTATCAACTTATCTCCCCTCCAGGGACACCTCAAAACAACATGACCCTACCCCGACCTAGACATCCATTTGTTGTAAACACCTTTGGTCCTATACATTTTACAGGGATGGCTGGTTATCCAAATGCAATTCCCCAGGATGTAAGAAATAGATTACCAAAGTTCTAAGGAAACAATGTTATAACTAGTGATCAACATTTAAATCTTTTTATAAATATGATGGAAGACTTTGAGATTGAACATGAAGATGTATATTTAAAATTGTTTATCCATACTTTGGAAGGGGATGTAAGGGACTGGTATAAATCTTTTCCAGATAATTCCATTGATTCTTGGATAGAGATGAACAATGCATTTAGATTGCAGTATGGTGATAGAACTAACCCTAGGTTTCTTCTATCAAAATTTGAAAACATAAAGAATAATCCTAATAAGTTAGTACATGATTTCAATGCAAGGTTTAATAAGACCTTGAGGACATTTCTTGTTAGCTTAAGGCCATGTGATGAATCATGTTTGATCAAATATTCAGATGCATTTGATAAAAAACTTGCTTACTACTTGAGGGACAAAAACCCTACTAATTTAAGGCAGGCCTTCACCATGGATCTAAAAATTGAGAATAACATCAAGGCAATCGGAAAGCCTCCAAAAAGGGAGGGTGTAAAACTAATTAACCCAGAAAAGCCTCAAACAAGTAAGGTAGTTAATTTGGAGGAAGTTGTGAAAAATTTGGCAGGGGCTGTCAAAGAAATATCATACAAATTAGCCTGGGCAGAAAAAGGAATTGGGAAGAGTTCACAAGGTTAGCACAAGCAACAAGGCCAAGATAGGTTTATAAACCATCATAGAAATGATCAGAGATCTGATGACAGAGGCAAGGGACTTGTTGGATTTGGAAATAAATAGTCCTAGGCCAGGGAAAATAGAATAGTACTTGATCCTTTGGCTGCTAGAGTTCTTGTTGTGGAGGAGACAAATGTCATTGTTTTTTGTGATAGATGTTTCATGCCCCATGATCCATGTGAGGAAGATCAACAAGAAGAAGAAGAATTTGATGATGATAATAGTGATGATGTTTGCATGATGGGCTGCTCCACGAGGTCACAAAAAGGGGAAACTTCAACTAAGGTAATAAGTGCTACAACTGCTACTAATTTTTGGGATTGCATCCACTGGGTACCTATTCTTCCTCCCTCTCATACTTTAGAGGTAGATACTGTGTAATCTTTTGAATTTCCCAATAATGACTTGGAATATTTAAGAGCTTTAATGATAAATAAGTATGATGGAGGAATGCCATCCAAGGAGGATAGGAAATTGTTGATGAACATTGTTGTTGCCCAAGAGAAGGAGTACACCACAAGAAGTTGGGTTGTCAAAGGGAAAGGGCCTCAAGCCAAGCCAAAAACTCTGTTGCTTTCAAATATTCCTAAAGAGACCCCTAACAAAGATGCATCTGCCAAGGGCCTTGTTGTCCCAAACAAAACTCATACCCATCCTCATGCCCAAGCTGTCAAAAATCATGTGCCATCTAATGAGTGTATCAACCTTCCTTCTAATGTTGCCTTGTCAAATTATTTCCCTTATGATATTGCCCATGTCTTGAGTCGGATCCAGATCTTAGCTCCAGTTTTTGAGCTACTTAGGATTCTTGAGCACAAGAAGAGAGAATTGGATTATTTTGGATTAAAGGAAGAGAAGAGTGCCCCAGGTAAAAATGTAAATATTGTGGAGAATCCTCTAATCATTGAAGAACTAGAAGCACCACTAGCATCAGAGGAGATAGATGAACCATCTAAGGTTTATTTGGGGACATCCTTTATTGATTCCCAGCTAAATGTGGATCCATTCTTCACCACTCTTATCATTAAGGATAGACTGTTGCACAATTATATGTTTGATTTAAGGGCATCATGTAATGTTATGCCTCTAGAGGTCATGTATGATTCTAGATTCTAAAACATATGGGCAGTACACTGCAATAGATTCTAGAGAGGTGCTAGTGGTGGGATGTGTGAAAGGTCTTATGGTACAACTTGCAGCCTATCTCGGAAGGAACTTGAAGCTTGATGTATTTATTGTTGACTGCCCAGCCAAGTGGGGTATGTTGTTGTCTCAAAAATGGGATGCAAGTGTTGGGGGGGTGTTAGAGGTTGGGACTAATTTTTTCTAAGAGAAAATCTTGATAGAACCCATCCTTCTAAGAAATCATCTGAAGAAACAGGTTTATCTCCTTTGTGTTAAATTTTATCATGTATAGGTGGTTGCGAGTGTACAGCGATTGACAAGCTCTGAGATTGTTCTAGAAACTTTCCCCTACTGATAAATTTAATCAAACTTGAGTTAATCTGCATTATTTTTGGGAAAAAAATTTGTTTTCTTCATTCCTGAATGTTTGCAAGTAGTTTTATTGTTCTCATTCCAATCTTACATTGAAAATATTTGTGAATCACACAAGATCTTATCCTTGTGATAGTTTGGCGGCATTTGTAATTTCATTTATCACAAGAGATTTCATCTGATAATGAAATAAACAAATTTAAAATCAATGTGACTCCTATCATGACTATAAGACTATTTGTTAGCCTTTGAGGGTATCTTAGGTGTGATGAAACAGAGGTTGGTAATGTTTAGTTAAGTTTTCCAATTTGAGCCTTCATTTTAGATCCTTGAGTTTTGTGTGAAAAGCGTTGATCTGGGCCTCCGTTAAAGCACATATTCATGTTAAAGGAAATTCCTAGCTATCCTAAAGCATTTCTATTGTTCAAGCTCTCAATTTTTGTAAAATTTCTCAAGAATCTGGTGAATCAATTTCATTTCTGCCTCACCTCCCACAAAAAATTCATTTAACAACAACCAATCATACCCATACTACCCTTGTTTTTTATGTGTGTATACAAATGCATAATTTTTACTACCAAAACATACAGAAAAAATCAGGTTTTCATTGTCTTTAGTGGCTTGAACCTTTCTTATAAAATATCTCCATTATCTAGAGTGAAAACTCGTGAGAGTTAGTTTTTGTTGCATTGATAATATTTTCTTCAAGGTCTTCTTAATAATTTCACAAGGAAGGATATCTCCATCTCCTCCACAAATAGTAGGCTACAAAAACGGTCCTCTCACCCTGGTTGAAAGGCACAACCATAAAGTAGTGAGGATTGGTCAAATCCTCTTGAGGGTGCTACCCATTTCTCCACATCTGAGTGAGAAAGAGAAAGATGCATTTGATTCCCAGCGATAAAAACAACACACTACATGCTTTGCTTGTCTCTAAGCTTCCTATCAAACCTATGATGCTTCTTATCTTTTGAGGGAGAATCAATTTGGGTGGGTACCAATAGAGGGTATTTAAAAGTAGAGATGGGTATTGAGGGTAAAAATATATAGTTCTTACTTGTGGAGGGACTTTGGTATTTTTACGTGAATCATGGGCTGAACCCTTTTCTTATTTTCAAACAAACTTAAATATCATTCTTGTTGAACCCCCTTTGACCACCTCTTTATATATATTTTTTATAACCTTAAAGTTGATCATCCTTGGAAGATCTCACCTCTTTGTGTTCTAACAAATCCCCCTTTTGGTTTACTTCACCAGCTTTGGATGAACCGCTTGAATCAATGAACCTACTGAGAATTTGTATTCCTTTTATTTCAGGTTGATTGCTTGTCTAATGAGCCAATATAACATCCATGTTACCACAACATTTATCCAATCTTCAAGTGTGGTGGATTCTTCCTTGTTCCAATTCATGGGGGTTATAGGTTGGAGTTCAATTTGGGATTGAATATATATAGGCTCAAAAAATTCCTATTATCTACCATTTTCTTAGGAATCTCTCTCATTTCAAAATTTTAAATTTGTTTCAAAGTCATTCAAGACCAACATCATCTTCTTACCATCAACTCATCTTTGCAATCCATCTAATAGTTATCATAATGTGGCATATAAATATGAGAGGATCCCAAGATGTTATTCATAAAACCTTTTTTTTAAAATGATGACCATTGTTGATAATACAAGAGGGTGATGCAAATAATTTTTTCTCAATATTATTGGCTTTGACAAAGGAGGTGCATGTCTACCTTCCAATTAATATTAAGAAATGAATCCATTTCTTGTGCTTACTAGACAAGTAATTATGCACTCCAACAAATTAATCCATCCATTCATTCATAATCCAATTGTCACTACAATACTTAGATAACATATATTATGTAGCTTCAAATATACATAATCCTACATAGAATAATGAGGAGAAATGGATGACCAAATACCCCCATGAAATGTTAGTATTTGAGGCCTCAATAGAACATATGTTGTTGGATTTTATTTATCACACAACGTGTAAATCATGCGATAAAATAATTCATTTTTGACATAATGGAAGTGATGGTTACTTTCCACGTGTGAGTTACAGATATAGGTCAATACTTTGGCAATGTTTAGATGTCTCAGTTGTATCAACTCAAGAAATAATCTTGTTCTCAAAATAAAATATACAAGGTAAGAATTCATGAAACAATTATTGGTTATTGTGTACTTTAGACAATTGTTTATGAGTAGAGTTTATGATCAATTCATACCAATGGATATATGACCTTTTTCCTTATAATGTGGATTTATTTCTACATACATTCTTTAGAATATTTGGTTGTTGAGTTACCCACCACTCTATTCAAACATGTGATTAAATCATTAGCTGCTTGAATGTAATAACATATAAGAAACTTCTTAGGAAACCTATAGACATAATATGTGTGTCTTAATAATCACCATCTGTTTACTTCCTTTTTGCATGAGTTAGTGTTCTCACTCGATAACCATTTTCAATACTTTGGAGATATTGCCACATAGTCATTGAATTATAGAAGCTTCAACATGTCATTAATGTAGCCTGCATCTACCCTAAGGAGGAATACAGCTTCATAGTACTTCACTAACCTTGTGTTTTGGTCATGGTGATAAGACAAATCTATTACAAATTAAGAGAATTGAGATGAAATATATAAATCAACTGCCATGTCTATCCCATTGTTAAGAATCCCTTATATCCAATATGACTTAAAATCAACATTAATCCAAGTCTAAAACTTGCTGAGATAAATGTGATCTAAGTCACTATATGTGATCTTATCCATATTTGAATACAAATTTGATAGAGGAGTGACCCCTTGGACTTGAAACTTCATGTCTTTTTTTATTTTGGATACATTAGACATGGATGAAAGTATTACATAGAAAATAATGCTTGTAAGAACCTTCCTGAGAACTTTGAGAAACGTATTTTCATGTTTTTATATTACTAAATTAAGTTGGAAGGCTAGCATAATCTATCAGAAATTTGGACTTGCAAAACAAAGTGAAATGTCCTGAATACATTTTATGGGGATTAGGACCTGCAAAAAAACCTTGAAATTTCCACAATATACTTTGTGAGGTTTAAGTCTCTAAAGCACTTTAAAATTTATGCAATAAACTTGAGAGGATTTAATACTTGCAAAGCACCTTCAAAATCACTGGGAACCCTTCAATTTGTAAAATAACCTAAATTAAGCATGTTTTTACAATTTGTTAGGTTTTAGAGCTAGATTGCTTCACAATAAGCATGCTTTTACATGTTACTAGTTCTGACAGTAACCGGTCGGTTAAGGTGTAATTGGCGTCAGTCAAATTAGGTCAGGATGTAACCGGCGACGGTCAGGCAGTAACTGGCACTGGTCAGGTCAGGTCAGGTCAGGATGTAACCGGCAACGGTTAGGCAATAACTGGTGCTGGTTACTTGTGCGACAATGTTTTAATTAACTCTTGGGAATTAAATCTATTTTTAGCATGACAATAGATTTATTGGATGTAATTACATGGCGAAGTGCCCTAAGTTTATAAATGACTATATAAGCATAAAAGCTAGGGTTTTGGAAGTAGAATTAACAGAAGGATTAAATTAGATCCTTAATTCTCCTAGATTGAGAGGATGAACACAAAGAAGAAGAAGAAGAGAAAGAAAGAATAGGTTACATGAAGACAAAGTATCCATGAAAGGAGCTGGACAGAAGGAAATAGTAGGTACATTTGAATGGTGAGAAGAGGGTAACATCTTGTACTGTATTCTCTTTGTATAGTTAATGTCTCATTTTAATGGCTTTCATAGTATGCAAAGCACATAGAGTTTCTTCTTGTAGATCCACATGTTGGTGAGATCTTGTATTATAGATCTATGTAGATCTAGTCTTGTATTTTAGATCCATGAGATCATGATGTATTATTGATCCATGTAGATCTAGTCTTATATTGTTAGATCCACAAGTTGTTGTGAGATCTTGTATTATAGATCCATGTAGATCTAGATATTCTAGAGGAGGTTGTCTTCATGTTTGCACAGGCTATGTAGTGATGGAGAGAGAGACTTACTTCTTGGTGCACTATCATAGTTGCACATATGGTAGACCCATGTGAGAGGTCTTGATTGTAGATTCACAAAGAACTCTGTAGCAGTTCAAAGATGTAGTAGTTCCTGGTTATGTGAGATCTTTTTGTGGTGTTTGGAGGCACATTTGTAGAGAACTTATGGAGATCCGTTTAGAGATTTGGAGGAGAGGAGATACTCTTGGAGAGATACGTTATACTCTTGTATTGAAGACTTGGTTTGTACTCTTGTTGTATTATATATATGAGATCTCTATCTTTGGTGGACGTAGCCCACACTAGGTGAACCATGGTACATGTTGTGTTATGTGTGTGTACTTTGTTTTGATTTGGATTATTCTAGTTTATGCTTCCACTACTATAGATTTTGGGGAATTGTTTAGATCCTGTGTGCATGATTTTTTTATTATTAAATCATAGCACTATTTCGCAGTCCCTAATTCCCAACAAGGTTTAAGTCTCTAAAGCACTTTAAAATTTATGCAATAAACTTGGAAAAATTTAATACTTGCAAAGCACCTTCAAAATCACTGGGAACCCCTCAATTTGTAAAATAACCTAATATATTTGCAATACACTTTGTAATATTTGAAAATACTATGATATATCCACAATGAACCTTGCAAAAATTAAAACAAACTAGGAAAATATAATCCCATGAGTTAATTTTATTTATTTTTAAAAAATGACGCAAAATCCAACTTATGATGAAAATAGTGAGAATACATATCCTAGAAAAGACGTAGGCTCACTTTGCAAAAGGAAGAGATTCAAAACAAAACAAGGGTTGTGGTGCAGCTATAGTACCTACCGTGAGGCAATGATTTTAGTTATGTATAATGATAAATTAATAATAGCTTTTATTTCTTTTACATTAACATATAATGAGTCAATGGTAAGGAAATGTAATTTTCTAATTACAGTCTAACCTGTAAGAAAGCAATATGAGAAGGGTCATACATGTAGGCACAAAACACAATAATATCAAAAGTTATCTATGAAAGAGGACAGTCTGTATTCATGCACCAATCAATGCAAGTGAAAATGAACAAGTGCAGAACCATGAGGGAGAAATTTAACAGAAAGAAAATCCTTTAGGAATTGAATTCAAAACCTATGGTCTATTATTTTAAACTGTTAAGGCTATTGGATAGTAATTTTCATTGCATTGACAACTTGTCGAAAGTCTATTATAATGACAACAATCTCATTTCATAATACAATAGCATGGTGCATGAACATATCATCAATTCCAAAAGATTGCAAAATGCCCCCTATTATATATGTGGGATTTTTACTTTGTAACCATTGAACATTAGTCAGAATAATTACCAGATTATGATTGCTAGACATACGAAAAGATCATAGAGAAACAAATCAACCAACAATGCATGGCAATGAATCAGTAGTTTTAACCAAGCAATTTAATTTGTAAAGGGTATTTGCATATGAAAAATGTAATGATTTGGTAAAAAAAAATTACATTAGTCTTTCCCATATATGTGTAAGCTAATTAGATACCAAAGGTAAAAAAAAATAGTATTCCTATCCAGGATCCAATGTAAAAGTTTGTGAATCCATGTATATTAAACAAAATTCCTTTGAGAAGTATAAACATAAGCATATAGCTTATTGTTTTTTGTACTAAACTATGACCATAGAAAATGATGAGCATTAACAATTTATGCAAAGGCAAACTGCATTTTCATAAATGTTGCGGTGAAGCAAGTGGAGTGTGAGTTTTAGATTTGCAAAAGAAATGTGGAGTAGTATTAGATATGGTTTTTCATTTATATTTGAAATGGAATAGCTGAAACATATGTGTGCATGGTGAAACTAGTTTACCTTAAAATGATGGCATTGACATTGTGTGGCTTGAAGATGCATAGCTTATTTCTTGTGACTGAAATTTGGATGGAATGCCTGCAGAGGAATGAAAATGATTATTAATATGAGTAGAGCGTCCAATAGTTGCAATGTTGCTGAGAATTGAAAAGTGCGTAAAGGCAACATACTTTCATCTGGAGTTGTTGTCATTTGTCTGATGATATTATTTTAGTCTACTGTAAAGATGCCATGATGCAAAGTGTGATAGTTGTTCTATAACTACTTCTTTGTCTTCTATGTATTGCGGATATGTTATAGCAATAAGAGAAGGTATCAATCTAGTTAGAAGCTTGTTTTTATCTATGCATTGGATGAATGTTTTGTCTGTGCTTTTAATGGTGCATAGAAGATGATGGTGATATGCATACAGGCATTTTTGTTGACAGTTACTGCAATATGCTATGTCTACATGCAATGGTGTTAAACGGTCAATAGTCAATTTGCATTTTTTACAAATAGGTTCAAATGGACTAGAATAGGCCTTTGTGACGGTCAATGTTACTTCAACTTGTGCAGTAGAAAAAATAGATTTTGGTGTAAGGTTTTCTTGAAATTAATACAATACAAATTTAAGTACATGTATACATTGACTAACATATGTATAACTACTGCATATGGAGCTGTAGAGAAAACAAAGAAGTACTGGATTATATGTATGACTGTGTACAATAACTATTGTGTATTTCAGGTGTAGGATGATTATATAATCAAATGTGTATTATAGTAAAATATATTGCAATTGGAAGATTGTATAATCTTGAGTTATATTAAACCAAAAGCTAGAGGTTTTTAATGGGAAGTACTATTAGGTTTATTTTCCCTGTAAGATGTGAGTGCATTTCCACAATAGGATGATCTTCTATGAAAACGAGTGTTTTCATAGCTGTAGGACAATTGGAATACCGATAATCTGTAGCAGGTTGGAGAACATGCTTCAAGAAGAATATATTAGCAGGAATAAGACATTATTTATAAGGCATCTTTCCAAAGATAACGATATTTTTTTAAAATTCTAAACGGTTAGTCACGAATGAAGCATAATCCCTCAAATTATTTATCCTTTTACTAAATATTTCCCAAATAATCATTGTTTTATCATGGGCATTACTTCATTACCCCTTAGGGTGGCAGTCAACACCTGTATTATTAGTGGCCTTCTTCTTACATTATTTTCAATGTGAACTTTGAAGTGAACATCATCCTCAAAACTTATGATAAAGAAATCTAATAGCAGATTTAATCTGTTGGTGAATGGAACATAGGATCTCCCAATTCTATTTCTATTGTTCTCTAATCCTTCTTGTTTAAGCATAATATTTTAATTTCGTAACCCGTTTAATCTCTTTTCAAAGGTGCATAAGAGATCCATTTATACTATCTTTTGGTCAGGAAGGAAAACAATGGTGACGCAAGTCCAGATTGACAATAACAATGGTTGTCAGGGTGGCAGGAATATGACTTCACTTGCTTTGGTGATGACCATATTTCTTTCTTTACTTTTTGGGTTCAGTAAGATAATTAACCACATTTTTGGTAGTGCTCAAGATTGATTGAATTGCATGTTAGCAATTTGGGTAAAGGTGGAGGTCCATATGTTGGAATGGCTCTTAATTTATGATACAGAAATCTAATGGAACATTTTATCTGTTGGCAAATAGAACAGAGGAGCTCCCAAAACTATTTCTATTGTCCTCTAATCCTTCTTGTTTAAACATAATATTTTAATCGTGCAACCTGTTTAATCTCTTTTCAAAGCTGCATAAGAGCTCCATTTATACTATCTTTCGGTCAGGAAGGAAAAATATGGTGACGTACTAGTTGCTTCAAGAATGTCTCCTTGATTCACATATCCTTCCTGACTGCCATTATCGTCCTCATTTTTATGGACAGAGGGTATCTGCAAAACCCATTTGCATCTAAATTCTCCTGGTGGCAATGTCAGTTTAATCAAGAATAGTAGAATGCACAACTCTGTTTTTATTGTTATGCAGGTACCTATGTGTGTAGATATTTAATCCATTCATAATGGAACAGGATGGTACACATACGTCAAACTAGTAATTGGGAGTGAAACATTATTTTTATTCAATTATAGAACATACTTGTAAACCTCTGTAAGACATGAAGGCTGACAGTTGCAACACCGCATCACACGGTGTCCCAAACCCAATGATTATTTGTGTTAAATTGTTAACCCCTTATCATTAATATCTTAGTCTATACCAAATGTGGTTATCGATTACGTTTCCCGCAACACCATTCATGTAATTCAAAATCAATGAAGACTAATCTATCTACATGATGAAACATTTAGTGCTAGTTGCATGTTAATTTGTCTTTATTTACTGCAAGTTGGGTTCTAATTTGTCTTTATAGAATTATAATCCTTTAGTTGGTGAATAGCCCTTATTAATCATTTTATAGCATTTATTTGTTGTTTAAGCATTTTTTACTTCTACTAATGGTTGTAGAAATTTCAAATTATTTCTCATGCATTTGTTAATGGTAGTATAATATTGTTTCAGCTCCCACAGTTCAAGCAGATTAATCAGATCCTTCTACTAGGCCATTCCGGTTATTAGGGACATCAAGTTCTCTACGTCTGCTACAAATATTGGTGTGGATGATAGTAAACCTGTTACACAACGCTCTTAATAGCAAAGTTGTTCATAGGGTAACCTATTTTGTTAATCCTAATCCTAGCAATGGGTATTTACTACTCCCTCTACTCAGTTTAGAGCTTCTGACTTGAGACCCATTACCAAATTCTTGGATTTCTTGATAGATGTATGGCCTTGAATGTTAGGAGAGCCTCTTCTGTTGTGCATCATCCTTCACAAACATTGATGATTCCCTCAGGTTGATTCTTACCGATTGCATTTTGTAATGTAGGTGGCGAGAAATAATGGTTTGTATCCAAGGCTAGCATTGGGTATGTGTTATTCCCTCCCTGTGCCAAGTTTAGATATTGTGATAGGAGATGCATCACTGAATTCTTTTCTCTCTTGAGATATTTACAACCTTGGATGTTAGGAGGGCCTCTTCCATTGTGCATAATACTTTCTAAACACCAATGACTCCCTCGGGTTAACTATTGAGATATAGACTTTCTGATGTAGGTGGTTTGCTGTAATGGTTATTAACCATGGGCTTCAACGTGTTTTGCATTCTTATCCAAGATTAAAATTTGATGATTAGAACTGGTTGATCTCATCTTCTACTTTTTTTCATTTTTCTATAAAAGATTATTACAAATTTCTTAGTAAAATCTAAACATGTCCACATCTTTTCCACATGTGACCTTAAAAAGATTTGATTTTAGAAAATTTTAACTAGAAAAAGTCGAGTTGAAACCATTGACCGAAGAAAAAGTAATGTAAAAACATCATAAGATGAAAGTGCATACTTATTGCATACCATCCAGACACATAGTAACAATAATAAGGCAATAGTACATACATTTACTTATACTTCTATATCTTGTAAAGGGATTCTACCAAAAGACCTTTTGGAGACTCCCTTCCGAAGGTTTTTAGACGAGATGCACCTTTTGTGGCAATTAAACTTTAATAATACGGATGAGGATGTAATGTCCAAAGGATAAGCTGTAACTATTGCCGGGATGGTCACCTATACAAAACAGTGTGATGAGATATGTTGAAATGGCTGCTTAAATATACACAGTATTTTTATGAGCTATGCCAAAGAGGGAGCAAAGCAGAGTTAACAAAATCGAACTAAAGCCAGCCCAAATCACCAAGAGAAGGCTTACATTGCAACCTTCAAATCTTAGTGTTTTTCTTTATTTGGAAAACTTTTATTGGAGGCATGTGAAAACTTTTTCCCTTAAAAATTTATCATGTAAATGGTAATGAAGATGTTCGGAATTAAAATTGTGACCACTGCACTCTATATGTTTATAGAATCAAATCACTTTAAGGAAATTTTTATACTTTGAGTGGAAGTGGAACATTGCATGTCATAAATAGACCAAAAACAAACAATCATATCACTTTGACTTGTTCCTCGTGGGATACTATAGAATCCATACCCTACAACTTTAATTGATACAAAAAAATGGAGGTAAGATGAAAACTAAGATTTCAGTTTAATTTATAAGGTGTACATCAATGGAGAGTTAATGAATGTGAAACATGATACTAAGGCAATCCTTGAGCTACACTAAATATGGTTCATCAAGTTCGTACTTAAGAGGCTAAGGCCATACAAACCTACAATTCAGCAAGCATATTTCTATACCATGATACTCAAAGTGTAAAGCCTAACTTTACTCATTATACCAATTTACAAATTACCTTATGTTTAATTGAAAAATAATTACACCTTGCATCCCCCTGAAGATGGCATACATTACTGATAGTCTAATCCAATGAATAAATACAACGAAGTAAAACCAAAATAGATGTTACACATAAAATATCAAAGAAACTTCAAATATGTTAGGAATAATATTGTGAACATTAGATATTTATATATTTGTGTGTGTGCAAATATATATTATATATTGTGCGAGTAAATGATGTAAGTGAGTTGTAACTCACGTAGATAAGAGTTGTTGAGATATGTTGAGTGATTAGTGGATCACGAGATATTCTAGGGAGTAGTTTGAGATTGAAGTTGACTCCTTAAATTAAGGAGATCAATCTTCTATATATTGTAATCTCCCTTGTCTAATAAGATATCCTGAATGAATTGAAATCATTGTGTTTATGTTTACTGTTCTGTCTTGTTTCACGGTTATAATCTGAGAAAAATTATATCATTAGTATTAGAGTAGTGATGTTCCTCAGCATAATGGTTGATTAATGGTTTACGTCTTGGATCAACACGGTTCTGGTGAGACGGCATGGATGCATATTTTTGTCAAGAGATGAATTTTTGAGGTTGTTGAAATTGATGGGTTCTATGTGTTAACCTGGCGAGCTCTTCCAGTATTAGGGATCTGCGACCCTACCCAGTTCGTATTCTGCATGCTCTTCTAGATTGGTCTTATTGTGTTGATTGGCAAAGGCACCGCAAGCTGTGACTCAATTCTTACCATTTCTAATTGCATTCTATTGATGATCATACCGAGGCGCAGCTCAGACTCCTACCGGAACCATTATCAATTCCATCGACAATTGCAGTCTTCCACGGATTCATTCCATCGCCACTCATAGTCATTTGTGCTTTCTGCAGTTGTGGATCTGTCAAAGTTCCTACATTCTTGTCAAACTCGTGGACATAACGTGGCAGCTAGTTGAAACGTCAATGTGGACAGTTGTCAACAGTAGAAGAATTGGGATCGACTGATTTGGAGTGTATATCTATCTTGCATAGTATATTATACGTTTGCCACATTTTTTTTCTGGTCTAGGTGATATAGATCATGGCTTCACGGCTCTGAAGTTTCAGGTTCATATTGTTACATGTGTATCATTGATGTTTGCCACATCTCAGCCTTCACCAAACGTCTCCACATTGAGCCCAGATCTACCTGTGGCTACACTGAATTTCACATGTCTGCATACATCTCCAAGCAGTCGTCTGATTTAGAAACTCAAAAAGGGCAATGGTAAAGAGTAGGAAACGTACCATATTTCCTTCTTTCGGCCTCCCTACATGTATTTTTCCACATCTCCTCCTGCGGGCTGTATATTTCCTAATTCCCTCTTGCCATCACATCGAATCACAATAAATCAATCTTCCACTGAAAAACAGGTGCACGTAGATCTCTCATTGCCAGGTGTAATGAAAATGTTAGATTGACTCGAGTGTGTGATTAAAATACAATCATATATGTTGCAGGTCAGTTATATAGTTTTAAGTGTTACTTTGTTTATAATGCATCTAAATAAGTTCTTACGTGAGGTCTATAGTGTTCATGTTACGGTATAAAGACAATGTCATTTTCATCTTGGTAGGGTCATTGTGCTTTGTTTAGGATAAGTGTCAAAAGTCTTCTATTAATTGTAATGTTGTTAAAAGTATAGTTTTAGTCTTTAAGTGTCATTATTTTTATTAGTAATTTTGTTGTCAAATAGTCGGAATATTGAGTTGAAAAGTTGTTACTAAAAAAAAAAAAGGAGTAAAAGTCTAAAAAAATTGAGTCTATAGTCTTTATAAGGTCGATGCGAGTTTTTAACTTATTTAGACGATTTACAATAGGTTTGATATTTTTGAAGTCTTGAGTTATTTTTAGTGTCTTTGAGAGTCATTAAAAATGTCAAAATAGGTGATTTTAGGGTATATGTTTGTTGTCATTCTATTGTCATCAAAATTGAGTCGAAAAGTTGTTATAAAAATTAAAAAAAAAAAAAAAAAAAAGAGGACAAATGAGTGCATTTTCGGTGTAATCCGACACTCATTTTTTAAGGAAAAATGCAAAATGAAAACCGTTCCTGGCTTCGGGGGCTCCGCCCCTCGACCCCACCCTGTATCGCGACAGGGAACACGTAATCCTCGGCTATACTTTCTGCTGAGTTAGCAGGGACATTCTGATGGAGGCTGGAGGCAACGGAGGCAGGAGGGCACATAGCGACCTCTCGTCAGGCACCATCGACGAGGCCGCGGTATTGATTTGGTGGCCAAGTATTTCAGTTGTGTGTTTGATTTCATTATTTGTGTGTTTTATAATCAGAACAGATGTCACATTCCTGTTCAGAGTTGTATTTCCTTTTATAAACTCCTGATGTAAATATGTGATAGTAGAAAGATAAAAGCACAAGAAAAAAGCAGCATCATGTTTTTCTTGAAGAGGATGAACAGAGGTTCATGAGTAGGGGCTCGTACCTAGGACAGAGGTCCGTTATTGTCGAACAGGGGTTCGTATTTGTTGAACAGAGGTTCAACGTACCAAGATCATGAGCATGCAGAGGCAGGCAAGCTGTAGAAGACGTGTGAATGTTTTTCTCTACATTGTTCACATTAGGGGAGTGTATGTGTGGAAATATCTAATGTTAACAATAGGGGAGTGAATGTTAGGAATAATATTGTGAACATTAGATATTTATATATTTGTGTGTGTGCAAATATATATTATATATTGTGTGAGTAAATGATGTAAGTGAGTTGTAACTCACGTAGATAAGAGTTGTTGAGATATGTTGAGTGATTAGTGGATCACGAGATATTCTAGGGAGTAGTTTGAGATTGAAGTTGACTCCTTAAATTAAGGAGATCAATCTTCTATATATTGTAATCTCCCTTGTCTAATAAGATATCCCGAATGAATTGAAATCATTGTGTTTATGTTTACTGTTCTGTCTTGTTTCACGGTTATAATCTGAGCAAAATTATATCAAAATAGTCAGCAATTAATAAAGGTTGTTAATCCCATGAAGTGTAGAGATACAAGATGAAGGGAAATATATCCATCACAAAAACAAACTCGCTAATTAAAGATGCGGTCAGACACAGAAACCCAAAAATTATGACAGTAACATCATATATGCAGGAAACAACATGGCTTTCACTAATGCTTCAAGGCAGTAGAACAACAACCAACACCTAACTGATACCAAAACACAACAATATCAAAATTAATACGTCAAAGAGAAAAGTCCCCTAGAAGAGCACCACTAGCACAACCTTAGCGAGTATTTGGAGGGAAGTGAGTTATATTTGTGGGTTTTTACTGCGTACAGTTGGTGTGATTCCTGCTTCCCGTTAAATAGTTTACTGAGAGCTACTGTGCAAGTATTGGTTTATTACAGTTCACAACGCTGGGGTGATTTAATCTGCAATCAGAGATAATCCCCAGTTAATCAGGATTTCCTGCTCGGAAATCAATGTGTATACCAGGTATTTTATTTGCAACAGAGCCAATACTCGGGCATCTTAATTAACCCCATAAGCCTTATCAGCCCAACATCAAAATCTACTCTAAGAGTGATGATTCCAATTTCCAACTAGCAAGATGCCCAAAAACAGCTATCCCCACAGAACACAAATCTGCCCCTGCAGGTTGTGTTTTGCGAAACAAAGTCATTGGTTTGTGAGAATGTTGATGTCCTCTATAAGCTGCAAATATGGAATTCCATGAAAGTAGAAATAACAAACTGCAACATCTATTTGTAGAGTAAATTTTGAAGAGAATTTGTTGCTTAAATGAAGTGTTGGCTGTAACCAGTCATCATAGAGAGATATGGTCATGTATGGAATGGGCAAGGATACTGAACTGAGACCCTAATTCCACCAAGTCTGAAACCCAGTCATTAATAGGTAAGTCTTTAACAGAATGTTTAAGACAATCAGAAAATTCCTTCTCAAGATGAATTGAATACACTAGAGCCCAAAAGAGCAGGCACAAAGAAGATAGCAGGTCTGATAATTTCCCTAATCAAAGATACATAGAGGGGATCACAAATATTAATTTACTTATTCATGTCTTCAGATCAGAATTAGTAAATTTCTCATTTACCTAGTTGCAGAGATGATAAGTTTTTTGCAACGCTGAGTGATGGAAAAGTGTTTCCATTCATTTACGATATATAACCATTTCCATAAGTGTTGGCTATGATCAGAAGCTTGTGAGGCCTGGAATTGACATACCAATTTCATAAGAGTGGGAGAGAAGAAACAAGCCCTCAACTGGGGCAGACTGAATCTGAAAATAAGAATAAGAATGGGGGTTTTGAGGAAGCTATGTAGCCTGAACTAAAAGATGACTGAAGTAATGCATCCCGGTTACGGAAAAATATGGTGGACAAAACAATCAAAAGAATGGAGAGTTAAAGCAACTGTTTAAATCTTTACTTAAATAATCACATCATAGGGTTTCTGTTGAACATGAAAAACAAAAATGATAAGCCTCTACAAGAGCATAAAGTGGTCTTTTCAAATACGATTAAAACTAAATGTTTGCATAAATAAAATCTCTAAAACACATGAATAAGTAAAACGCCCCTTGCAGGTCAAACTCACAATGTAATGCCTCTGCCGAATAAAAAAAAATGAATAATCCTCTGAGCATTTCCCGAATATGCAAAATTTTATCAAACAAATTCAAATGAAAATAGTTGAAAAACTCGCCTGTGTGTCTGTCAGATTCAGGTCATCCAAAATATCTATTTCTTATAAACATCCGCAAATGTTAAGTCATCTTTAGCTCTTCATGGAATGGACATATTTTTCTTCTGTCTTAAACATTGCAGCAGAGTTCAAAAACTTCCTGTCCCAGCCTTGCCACAACAATTTTCGTTAATGCAATAATCCACTTGGCTTAGGCCTGCAGCAACAACAATCAGCAGTCAGTACATGTCAATTTCTAACAGGCAAATAAAACTTTTAAAATTCCGGTGATATCTGGCGCGGAGAAAGAAATGAGGTTTGGCAATGAGCAATAAAATTCCACCAATCATTAGCAACAAAAATGTTTAGAGTATCAATAATTTCCAAAAAATAAAGGTAAACTATAGCTAAAGTGTATTTTACACGTAACCCTATGCAAATTAATACCTCAAAGCAGAAACGATAGTATCCTGCGCGACAGGTACTAATAAAATATGCACACAATAATTTAATCACTAGTTTTTGAAATGGTTTCGAAGGGATTAATGAAATTTGAAGATATTTCTTTAAAAATCATGGGTGGAGAAATTGGGTAGAGAAACATGTTCAATTTTCATATTAACGGTGTGAATTTGACACGTAAACACCCAATTTACAATACTAAAATTAATTGCAGGATTTTGACATGTGCTCGTAATAAAATTACTGACATTTATGACATCGACCTGGAGATTAGGAGTCCAATTGTATTTTACATGTAGCATGTCTTTGTGAACAAAATCCTCAATTGTATGATTGATAAAGATAAAAGAGTAATTCAAACTTTTAAATGTTATTTGAATTTTGAATTTGTAATATTCAAATGTACATTGAAAGTCTTGAAGTCTTATTAACACTAGGTAGTGTTAGTCAGGGTTTGAAACTTGGTGAAAATTTTGCAAGCATGAGAATATAAAGATAAAATAATATAAATATAGATGCGAGGGTTACAATCCTCTATTCGATAGGAATATTGAAATTTTTTGTAAGGATTGTCAGGGAATTGGGAATTCAAACAACTTTCAAACCCTACAAGACCCTCCGCATCTCATTACACTTTACTAAAGATCCAGTAGATCCTAAATCATAAAAATGTGATTACATCATACCATGTTCATGGGGAAAACCATATATAGGGTAAATTGACCAGTCTCTCCAAACGAGACTCATGGAACATACAAATGACATGCATAGTTATTGTTTGTAAAGCTCTTTCCTTAATGAACATACCCATTTCACATAACACCATATTTTCATTAATGAGGATAACATTAATGTGAAGGAGGAAGATTATTAGAAAATAAAGGCTAGGTCTCATTTGTCTGCACATATTGGTATGCACCAGAACAAGTTTTCCTCTAGTCTGAAATGTACTCTATTTAAAAGGTTCTTGATGTTGTTTATGTGCCAAACAATGCTTTCACTTATATGTAATATTTTTAAGAGGTGGTAAACCCCTCACCATGCTATATGTATGAATTTTGACGAGATATCCAAAAATGACATGTCCAAGTCTTTTGTACCATAACTATGCTAAGGTTGTGTCCTTCGTCATAAGGTCTTGATCATCTTGTTGAGTTAAATCCAATTGAAACATATTTCCCACATTCAAAGATCTTGCTACAATTTTTGAGCTTCATGACTTATCTCTAATGAGACACATCTTGGTACCACCTTTACACAAAGTTTTTGTTAAACTAGGGACATATAAAACATATGTAATTTTACAACTTTTTTTTCCAACTGGTACTGAAATGGAACCAATGACTTGAACACTGTATGATGTATCATCACCCAAAGAAACATGGTTTTTTGTGGGTGTGCCACTCAATGTGAAGAACCAATCTTTGTGTCCTTTCATGTGGCAGGTTGAACCTAAATTGACATACCATATTGCATTGGTAGAAATGGAATCTTCATTTGATTGTGTACTATACAAGAATCCATCATCTTCATATTGATCTTCTTCTTCAACAATGTTTCTGTGTTGATATGGTTTCTTATTCCACTTTTCCTTAAATTTTGTCCCTATTTATTTATTTGGGCCTTATCTAGATTGTTGCTTGTCATTTTTCTTTCCACTAGATGGTCATTTTTAGAATGTGTTATCCCAAAAATCATTTAATTCATGTCCTTCTTGACCAAAAACAGGACATTTTTGTTGGGCCTTTTGGCCTTGTTAATTGTTACCTTGCTTCAAATTTTTTAGAAGACTTGGCTTGTTTCTTTCCTTTCTGATTAGAAGTAACGCTCTTCAATTCTAATACTTGTATGAATAGCTTCTTCTTATTTGGCATATTCAAAAATTTCTCCGAAATTGTTGTAGCATATTCACTTGTTGTTTAAAATTTTTTGTTTGACCAATTATATTAAACATGGTCACACAAAATGTTATATGAAGGAGGGATATATCTAAAAAAAAATGGGCACAAATTATTCATCACTTCTTCCAAATCTTAAAGTGATTCCTGGAAATTTGCAACATGTCTTGGAAAAGGCTCTAGAATTTTAGTTGGTTAGATTTTTAGACTCCATAGCTGAATTTGGAGATGAAATAGTGTGTTTCTATTTTTGACTCAGAGACAATTTTTAGTTTATCCCAAGCTTTTTTTGTTGTTTTTGCCTCTCGTATATGAGGCCGAACCTCATAAAAAACCCCAAACAAAATTATTAACTCTAATTTTCTTTTTCCTGATCAAATGTGCATTATTGTGCAACATCATTTTTAGATCTATTTTGTGATCCATTTACTACTAACCATCTATATTTGAATTCTAAATGTTCTTTAATTTTTATTTTCCATGCAATTTAATTATTATTTTGAAGAAGTTGTGAATCAGGAAGAAATAGCATCTATGATTCGTATTTACATCCGTTTTAAAAACTGGATTATGATAGAATAAAATAAAATTGTAATCCATTCCCACTCAAATCAGTACAACCCCCTAAATTTTATTTTATTTTTGGAGTTTGGGCTTTGTTGCACCTGTTTCAATTTTTTTTGGCACTATTGTACGATTTACAAAATCATAAAGATAATTAACACTACTGACCAATATTACAAATTTTCCATCTTGTGGAAAAATAATAGCTCCCTTGTGTTTGATAAAAATGCAATTTTGCAATTTTATTAATTTTTGGGTAGTATGGCCTCTTTTTGCTTTTACAAATTTTTAAGAATTTCCCACAAAATTTACAAAAAAATTTATAATAAGACAAGATGGCTTATTTTCCTCTTTGCATAATTATAACCACAATAAATCTTTTATGCAAATCTTTAAAATATGAATGTGAGAAATCAAAAAGGTGGGATTCTATGGCCTCTTGTGTTGTTTACAATATGTTTATGATTTGTTAAAAAATTTGCAATATTTTTAATAAACCTTTAATAGAGTTTTCTCATATAAATTAGGGCGCAACGGTTAATGTGTACGAAGGACTTTAAAAAAGAAAGGTGTCTAAAATATGTTGGTAAATCCCTTTGGGCTTGGCTAGATCTCCACTAGTAAATTGGTAGTGATATATGGGTTTGGAAAGCCAAGACAAGTTTTGGTATTATGGGGTGGGGGAGGTTGTGGGTGTGGGGAAAAGGGGGTGGTCAACCCCTTTACCTCCACCTCTTTAAATTATTTCACAAAAGGTAATAACCAATGTGGAGGCCTTAGTGCTTAATACATGACTTTTCATAGTAAATTTAAACAACACTTTGGTGTTAGGTTGTGGATATTGTTTTCATGTGAAATGTATTGTAAATTATACATTAAAGGTAATGTACACTCTTCATGTATTCTTGTCGTAGCCAAAAATGTGTTCTTTTCACCCATAGGTTTATGGGGCGGTTTCTTGGACCATGGTATTGGTACCCACTGTATGGTAAAACTACTTAGACAATTACCTATTGACTTGCTTATAAATACCTGGACATATAGTGTTGATATATATGGGTGTGTGAATTTATGAGAAATTTTTGAGCATAGTGTAATGCCCACTATTTTACCACATAAAATGCAACCGAAAAATGAGATTTTTTTTTTCTATTGTATGATGTAACATGAGAAAATAGTTACACTAATTCACAAAACACATATTATAAATTCAGTGAACACACGATTTACTATTTTACTTTAGCATGTATTATATTTTGTTACTTAGAACATATAATTATCTAGTATAACAGAAGAAAGTCTTTATGACACATCATTCCACTTTTAAAATGTGGGTTCATTTCATTATAGGATCCATTCCGATGATAGAATTCCATATTTTTCTCTCACTACGTATTTCAAAACCATACATGACCACTTCAATTATTGAACACAGAACGGTTAGGACCAATAAAATACCACTAAGGGTGAGACCCTTAATAAACATTAGCCATCTCTTAGGACATGGTGTGTGCATGAATACGTAACTTAACCGATAGTAGGATTTCCCAACCACCATTATTCTACGCAGTGAAGCTCACACGTAGTCCAACTAAATATAGGGATAAGAGCACAACTCAAAACACCTTTCACAAGGGTCATACACCTATCACCAAGGTGTTTTATAGGTACGTTAAGTAGGTAAAACACAACTAAAAGTTTCCCTAACTACTACAACCAAAATCCCATCCACGCTAAAATGTGACATCATAATAAACCTTAACAACAAGGACCAATACTACCCAAGGTATGAGGTTCTCATACAAGACTAACCCAAGAATATAGGTTATAAAGAGGATCACTTACTGAACCACTTATATTCCTAAAGAATTTCCTTCTACTATAAAGGTTAAGCTTGGCTAAAAATATCTTTCATGCATGACGTTGAACCATGTAATAACACATTAGGAAAAACAATGGTCACGTATTCATATATGCACATAACTTCAATTGATTAAACAATGTTTCCGCTATACAGTATGCATTATACACTTAGTTGAGATGAAGTGAAGGTTGCATCCATAATTACAATGGAGATGAAAGGGAATTATTTTTAATCATTTTTATATGCATATTTCATGAGTACACTATATTCAATTACTCCTTTGGTGAAAGAAAGGGGTAAAAGGTAACCAAAATTCTTGAGCATGTATGTCCTCACAAAATAGACAAAAATGTCAATCCACATCTACTCAAATAAGCATAAAATGATATAATTAAGAGGACTCAATGAAATGAAGGATTAAGTTCTTATGACCATCTATATAGGTTCCTGGATTTACATTTTCAACCTTACGAAATTTCCATGTGCTTAAACATCGAATCTTCCCACCTATAACATTCACCAAAACCATATGTTATCCTTACAAGTTATGAGTTTTATCTTTTCTCTTGCGTTAAGACATCAACACTAATACTTTTTTAACTTCATTTCATATACATTAAAATTTTAGATATGATTTCCACCTGACATCTCTAAATGTGTGTACAATTTACATGATAACCACATCTGGGATCTACTCATTTAATTTTGTTCTTCCTCCACTTACATTGGAGAGTTAAGTCTCCACTTATCAACTTTCATGGTAAATGTTTAAGCAAAAAAACCCTTCTTACTTACGACACCTACATCTCATCACAAGTCATATCTATGTTTAAACATATACTCCTCTATAGTAAATATATATTTAAGGTAGGGTTCCACACTATACATAACAAACAATTCTCATATGATCCCAATAACAAACGACTATATAATAATAAATAAAAGCTAGTTTTCATCGTTATAATTTCTTCTTCTATGATGAGGTATCAACATAAACTTATTATTAAGACAATTAATATCGAACCTTCACAAAAATTTAAACGTTAGATTTATTTTCATTATTTAAAAATACTCATGATATACCCTTACAATCCTACTATCCCACCTCTTGCGTAACAATTGTCAAGTACTAACTACCAGGTTTTTGGGTTGGAAAACTATGTCATATTGAATTATACACTCAAGAATTTTCTATAGTGTTTACACCCCAAAAGAGTCACAAAAATACAAGGCAGAAAAAGATCACCTATAAGTGGAATATCCAGTGGCCACTAATTAGTACATGAGTCAAACAGTTTAAAAGATACAATTGTGAGCATAATCAAAGCACAATAGCAATATCATTTAAGTTAAATTTTAAATATCCAAATTCAAGTCTCATTTACACTAGTGTTATAACTCTACCTTTCCAATTAACCACCTTCCCATTTACATCTTACTATTTTCAAGTACTATATAAAACACTAAACAACTAGGTGCATTATGGTAGAGAACATATGATTTGCATAACACATCAACTACGGTAGAAATGTTCAAATGTTGGCACATGATGTACATATACACGACATCTATTTTATTTTCCAATCTTATGAATCTAGAGTGTAGAAAATAAATCAAGCACTTTGGGTACATTTCTAGGTCGTAAGCACATACTACTATTCATATGATTCCTAAGTGAGAAAACTAGTAATTAGCATCTGTTGTTGGCCTTTTATTTTTGCTTCATGGCTTCTTTCTAATATCTTATACCCCACGGCCTAGTTGTTCATCTCACATCAGCCTGGACACCAACGGACAGACTGGGATGCCAGCGTGAGGTGTCCTCGTCCCTTTAGCAACCCCAACCTTTTTGTAATTCTCTTTCCTCTTTTGGGCCTCTTTCATCTTTTGGGAATCTTGTTTTCTTTTGAGTCATATTTTAGTTACTAATTGTGAAATTCAAGCAAAGGAATCATATTAATATAAATCCATATTATCATTATTTAGGACCAAGCTCTAAGGATCTATTACTATCACCTGAAGTTGCATCCAAAACCATTTCAAGAGCATCAAAACATATATATATATATATATATATATATATATATATATATATATATATATATATATATATATATATATATTATTCAAGGGACAATAGATTGCATTCTTCTGCATGCACACATAGGAGGGGAATTTTATTTTGACATCCACACATCTACTTACATTTTTACATCTATATACTTGCTCACTATCAAGTGCATCTTGCACATGAGCCACCTAGCACATGGTTTCCGCACACACACACACACACATGAGAACTACGTGGATTCTTAGATTCAGTGTAATGCTTGGTCATAAGTTCACTCAGTCAGTTGATCATCAGGGTCAGTCTGACTCCCCTTTTGCATCTATTTCACTTTAGGATTTGATGTGTTTTTTGGGTTTTGGAGGTGCTCTTCCTTTTTACATGCTATAGGTGAATCTTTTGGGCTTAGTGCAACATACAAGTGATCAAAAGAAAATGTTAGTGACATTGATGTGACATAAGAAAATTCAAATTCTGACCATTTTTCATAGTCATGGGTGCCTATTAGCAATGTTCAATTCCTCAGACACCCCTGACCTAGTCCAAACACCCCATTCTAGGAAGATCCGGATATCGCACAATTTTCTTGGATTGTTTCCAACACTTTTCTCCTCCTATTTATCAGTTATCTTTTCCGGCATAGTTAAGTATTAATTCTAAAACCATCTAAGCATTCTTTCCCTTCTTTTGCACTTAGGGTTCCAATTTCATTAGCTTATTTCTTGGGTCAAATCTATACTTTATTGTACTATTCTTTACATTGTGACTGTAAAATATATAGGATTAAGCATTAAATCAATATTTTTGTTAAATTATTTGGTGAATGCATCACTCAAATTCAACCTTCTTTATCCGGTTTCCTTCTTATGCCCATTACCCATAGTGATTGTTTTGGGCTACTTGAGAAAATAGAGCTTCCTTCATCTTCTCGTATGGTTTTGAAATCAATGGAAGAATTTGATAACCCCTTTTCCAACTATCAAAAGGTTCCTCTTCAAGAAATTGAGACATCTGATAATGAACAATATTATGATGAATATATAAATGTTAATCAAGAATAACTTGAAAAGGTCGCTAATTTTCATTAAGCTTTGTACGATAATCCTACACATATTCTGCATGTTTTAATGGCTTATAAAAACTCTCGAGATGTTTCTTGCGTACCTCTAGTAGGTTCTTCTTTGGTTGTCATGGCTTCTAATCAACCCCTTCATATTCTTTCTTCCATTCCCATAACTTCCGCTCTGATCACCCAACATAATACTTCTATTGCACAACCTAACTCTTCTTCTAATAATCCTGATCTAACCTCTTTATATCAAGATTGTCAACCCAAATTTTTCCACTTCAGCATGCTACTTCTCGTGCATCTCCATCTCTTGATTCCACATTACTTCTCCACACTCCTTTTGCACCAATCAGTTCATCCTATCCACTTCCTAAAAATTGTGTCAACCCTAAGTTTCCCACCTTCAAATGCTATGGTGACCCTAGAGAGCACTTCATGTAGCATTTCTAGACTATTCAAATGATCATACTTTACTTGCAAATCTCTTTCCTCGCAGCCTCCAAGAATATACAATGTGTTGGTTCTATGATCTACTTGTCCACTCAGTAACATGGTTTATGAATTTTGCCAATGCTTTTCTTTCTCATTTCACAATCAATATTGGCTCTAATATCTCCTATGTGCAACTATAAAAAATTTAGCAGGGATCCAACGAAAATCTAGTGGAGTATGTATTAAGATACAAGAGCAAATTATCTATGATGTATAATGTACTAGTGGACTCTATGATTAAATATCTATTTGTACAAATTCACTTACCTCTTTTGCAGGACAATGCCATTTTTGAAACCTCTCCATCAGTTGATCAGCTATGCCATACTCTTAAATTGTGTGAAAGTAAACTACTATCTATGGAAAATATTAAATATCATGATTAGGCTTCTTCTTCTATGTGGTTTCAAAGAAAATAAAATTTCAAGCCATCTACTAAGCCAACTAAATAAAAACCAGTCATTAATGTTGTCATTACTCTTCAGAAGCTTCAATGGAAGCCTCCAAAGCGTGCATTCAAGAAATTACATTGTGCTCCACATATTCTATTGCCACAACTTGTTGAGAGAAATCTTATTACACTTCTTCAGCCACTGGATCTTGATCTATATCACCCTAAAGAACGTAATTATAAAGAAAATTTCAGATGTGAATATCATCAATGTGTTATGCATTCTATTGATTTAATGCTTCACGCTTAGACATCTTATTCATTATCTAATAGATAATAATGGAATTGAGTTCCATGGGCCTTTGACATCTAAGAAGATAAATGAAAATAAATGGCTCAAAATATTTAATGATCCTCTTCCTAAGCATGAAAAACAATTGATTAATTCTTCATCTAATCGTACATATCACATTATGCCTCCTTCATCGGGGGCCCTTAATTTTCTAGTTGCACATGTTGATACATCTCCACCAAAAATTACATTTTATGATCATGATTATCATGCTTCATTTTCTTCTAACCCATTACATATCAATTCTTCTATCAGATCTCATACTATCAACAATACTATGATTAGCTCATCATATCCTCTTTGTGTATGATGTATTTTACTCCTTGTTGCTATCAATTATCCACTCTTGCAAATTTCATACCCCATTCCTAAATTCTATGGTCATGTCAAGCTTCCAATCATAGTTTTCCCTCTCACCATACTTGTGTCATTCCTTGTTGAAATTTCAATCGAAGGATGTGACATGCTATTAGGTATTCCTTGGTTTCATTATATCAAGAATTTCTTTACCATCACTCACTTGTGTCTTAAGTTAGTTCATGATAAAAAAAAATTCTCTATCCAAGGTGTTCCATCATCCACTCCATTTCAACTACCTCCACTTAAGTTTAACCTTGCACTCACTTGAACATATAGGTCCCGTGGACCTCTCGAGTATAAAGCACAATCTGCTCCTATATCTCTTGTCTAAACACGACCTACTCAGTCTCATCAGTCCACCATTTCATTGTACACATCTAGGTCTACTATTCATACAACTCCTTCACATAGGCATACATCTTCTCCACTGTCTTCTTCACATAGGTGTACATCACCTCCTTGGTATTGCTCATATAGGTATACATCTCCTCTATGGTATTATTCACATAGGTGTACATCACCTCCTCATTAGCCTTCACATAGGTTTTCATCACCTCCAATATTTCATACTCATAGGTATCATTCACTGACACATCATCTATCTCATACAATGTCATTCTTAGAGCATGTCCATATACCTTTATCTCCGCAAGCATTAGGTGGAGGACTCTTACCAATCAATTTTATTGGATATCTCATTTTCATCATCATCCGCTTTGGGGGCATCATGCTTATCCCCCCCATTCAAGAATTCTAAGATGTTTGTTTCATAAGATCTATACATCACCACAAAATATGATACACTCTGGTATCATTATTACCCTATGATGCACTCTCATGCTTAGGTTCACACTTGATACACTCTGGTATCATCATTAACCTATGGTGCACTTTCGTGCTTGGGTTCACACTTGACTGTTGAGGTCATATTACATACATGAACATCACACAATGCACATTTCACACTCTACAAATACATGACACATCTTTCTAGCATCGCATTCTCAGTATAACACATTACCCTATGACGCACTCTAATTGCATGGTTCATACTAAAATGTTGAGGATCTAAATCTGAAATGAACCTCACCTTGCATATTCATTATGCTCTATGATTCATCGCTCATATATTCTTAGCACACGCAATTCAAACCATTTCCCAATGACACACTCTTGTTTTATGGTTCATTCTTAACTATCGAGGGGTCTTTTATAAATGAACCTTATCTCATGCATACACATCCACTCAGGGGTCATGCTTCTCCTATCATTCTAACTCTGCATTTCATTCTATACACATTCACAACATACAACATATCTTGGCCATATTTATTCTTACTTTCTTGTATTCTTACATGTACACATAGTTACACATGTTAGATGAATACTTGTGTCATCATATTTTTATATACACATGTGCATTCCCTTGTTCTCTAGTTATGAATGTAGATTTCTATAGATCTCTACACGTAACACGGATTCTTGGCACTGTAGCTTTTACTAGTCCCACAACGGATCTTGGGGGCATCTATTTTCGTACAAACTACAGGTGTTACTGTTTCATTTTTTACTACCTCATATTATTCATAGCACACTGCTATATATTGGGACCACATGCTTTAAAATACTTTTAATATTTCTAACATGCTAACGGGTGCTTCATGTGCAACATTTATTTTGCATGTCTATTTTCTACCATGGTTCTCTTTTATTTTTCTTTCTTTTGTCTTCCATTGTATGCCACTATTTGTGAGTTATGCCCTATGTATTGCTTTTTCATTACTTGTATGATTTTTTCCACTTCGGCCCTGATTATCTTGAGACATTGTGAGTAATGTCCCATGTTTGAAAACAACTTTTTGAAGTATACTTTGTATTCTTTCTTGCTAGATTACACATTTTATTCCATGTGTATAGCTTTGATTTCACTAACACATGTTTTCCAACCACTTTATTTTTGTGTGCCTTGGTTTTTACCAAGCACATTCCTTCCCCCCTACAAGGCATCAATTAAGTTCATCATTGGGTCCTCCTTTGAGCCGCATTCTCTCAACAATATTACATGCACCCCAAACAAGGGGTCCATACACTAGGTGAATCAGTCACCCCATTAGCAGTATACAACCATAGTTTAGACCTGTACAGTAAAGGAACAACATATTCTACAGTTATAGAAAGGGATCACAATGTTAATTGGGTCTGGTCAACACAGTAAGACATATGTGCCTGGATATAGAGATGAGTGCACCTGAGCGCTCCTGACCTTTCTTGGGAACCTATGAATAGGGTTTAGTTACAATTATTTTCTCATAATGGAAAATATTTCACTAATTACATAATGAATTTTCACAAAATAGGAACAATCCTTCGGCAATCATCATGCATGTTATCTCCTTTTTCTAGTTTACGTTGAAATCAAACTAATCAAAATGAATCAAATTGGAACAAAGCAGAATCACACCATCTACAGTGGTGTATAAATCATCGAGAAGAAGTTAGGGATGGAAAATAACACTATACCTTTCTCCCCAACACTCTTTTTTCATTGTGTGAGATCTCCCAAAAAAATTGAACTTGGTGTGAGATCTTCCAGAAAAATTGTTCTTAGCATAAGATTACCCAAAAAAACATTCTTCTACATTGTTTCGAGACACTTTATATCCCTCTCACTCATCAAAGATTAGGTGCACATGTTTATTTTCACATTTTTACATACTTTTACATGCTTTCTACATACTTTGGATCGAATTTTTCACATACACGAATTTGACTACTCTGTTTCTCTTTTTTTTGTAGGTCCATCCTTATAAGAAGTAGAAGTCACATCAGCAAACACATCAAGCATCAAGAAACATTTACAATGGGCTCAACACAGTACACATATTACACTTTTAACCCTTGAGGTGACTTCCTTGTTCCTAGCTTAGCTTTCTCACTTCATTTTTATCACTCCACATTTTTTCTTGTTTCCTTGGCACGCCTTTTTGCTATCGATTTATAAGGGTATCATGTACGCATATCTTATCTACTTTATGTTATTGGGTATTCACTCAAAAACATAAAGTGGGAGAAAATATAGACACTAAATCAAACACTTTGGGTACATTTCTATGTCCTAAGAACATAATATTATTCATATGATTCCTAAGTGAGAAAACTAGAAATTGGCATCTTTCTTTGGCCTTTTTCCTTTTCTTCATGGCTTATTTCCAATCTCTTACACCCCGCAACTCAGTAGATACTTTAGTGTTTCATATCACATCACCATGAATTTACACCAAACCCCATACTAGGACACCAATATCCAACACCACGTCCATCTAGGCACCCCTGACCTCTTTGTACTTTTCTCACCTCTCTTGAGCCTCTTTCATATTTTAGGTATCTTGTTTTATTGTGGGTCAGAATTTTAGGTTGTTAATTACAAAATTCAACCAAAGGAATCATATAAATATAAAGCTATATGTCCATTATGACAGACCAAGCTCTAAGCATCTATTACTATCACCTAAGGCTTGCATCCAGGAATTTCAAGAGCATCAAAGTATCCATGTAGCTTCATTCAAGAGATAAGGGAATGCATTCTTCTGCACACACACATAAGAGGGGAAGTTTATTTTTACATCCACACATCTACTTCAATTTCTACATCTAACTACTTGCTCATTATCAAGTGCATCTTACACAAGGTCCAGCCTAGGAAAAATTATTTCCACTAACACTCACAAGAACTACATGGAGTCTGATATGTAGTGCACTTCTCAGTCGTAAGTTCAGTTTGTTCGGTTGACCACTGGGGTTCAGTTTGAATCCCCATATTTCATCTTTTTATTTTTAGGATTTGATGTGGTTGTATTTATTTTATAGGTGAAAATATCTCTTTGTAGGTTACACGTGACACTCAATGATGAAATTAGTGTAACATACAAGTGACCAATAAGAGAATATTAGCAACACTTGATGTGACACAAGTAAAATTCATAGGTTTTGACCAATTTTCCCAGTCACAGGTGCCCAATAGTAGAATCTCAAGTGCCTTGGTTCCCTTGACCTAGTTTAGGTTCACCTGTGTCCAGCCTGTTTCGTGACCTATCATACATTTATTCTCAGAAAATTGATGACACATATGCCACCTCATTGTATCAAGGGTTTTCTCCAGTTCAGAACAGTCTCAAGTATTAGATTTTGAAATCAACTAAGTCCTTATTCTCTCTCTCTCTCTCTGCATCTCTAGGTTTCTCAATTTCATCTCTCTTGTTGCGTAGGCCAAGTATTCATGTTTACTTGTAATATTACTTACATCATAGTTGTGATCTAACAAATATATCATAGTGTGCATTCACATTAAATCTAAAATTAGGGTTGTTGATCAAAAAGGGGATTATTTTATGTTGTAAATTCAGAACAGTTTTTAGGTACCCTCAATTCTGAGACTTTACATTTCCTTGATTAACCATAAGCAAAGAGAATCCAATACACTTTAACTGATGAAGTGTCCAACCTATTTCTTTATGTCAATCATGTCTATGAAATTTTGTACACAAAAAAAGTAGAGAAAGACTTTTGTTCTTGCATTTATAAGATTAGAGTTACTGTAAATTGAGCAACAGGGACAGAAGCTTGTAGATTGTATTAATCATCAATAAACCTCATACACATATAATGTAGGCTACAATATATATATGTATTGCATAGCCGGGATACAAACAAAAGAGAAGTTGCAACAATGCAAAAAAAATTTTAAAATACATTAGCTTCCAAATATTACATCTGGGAAGCACAACAATAATATTGTTAAAACAATCATAACAACATCCCTATACCTGTTTACATAAAAGACAAATATGGTTAATAAAAACAATAAAAACATTATTTAATTAAGTAAAATTAATTAAATAATGAAATATGAAATACATAATTAATATATTAGGTTAATTAATAATTAACCTAACATTCCCCCCCTTAATTGTGTATTATTTCAAGGGATGAGGAGAGGAATTCTCTGAACAACTCGAACTTGTCACGAGCAAGTGACTTCATGAAGATATATCTACTAGTTGTTCAGCTAGTTGGAAAAAATGGAAGCTGGATGTTTTACTTCAACATATGGTCACGTATGAAATGAACTTGTACCTCAATGTACTTTGTTCTTTCATGAAACACTAGATTGCAAACAAGTGTGAGAACACCTTCATTGTCAACATACATGACGGTTCATTTTATCCTGTGGTATTACTAAGTCCTTCTAGTATGCAACATAGCCAAATTGCTTCACAGACAGCTTCTCCTATAAAATGATACTCGGCTTCTGTGGAAGAGTGAGAAATGAAGTGTTGTTTCTTACTTCCCCATGATATTGGTCTAGATCCCATAAAGAATAAAAATCCATGAAGTGGATTTTCTATCATCAATGTTACTTGCATGATCTGAATCAGAATATCCAGTCAAGAAGAAGTTGTTCATTCTTCTATATATTCTAGACCAAGATCTAATTATCCTTTGAGATATCTCAAAATGTGCCTTGCTACTTTCCAATGAAAAAATTTGGGTTCTTGACATGAACCTGGACAGATATCTTACTACAAATTTGATCTCTGGTCTAGTATAGGTCAGGTAAATGAGACTCCCAAATCAACTACTGATAGAGAGTAGCACTTACCCTCATGAAGATGGATTTGAATGAGATAACTACAATCTGTTCTCCATAGGTGTAACAACTGGTGTGTTATCCATCATCCTAAATTTCTTGAGCACTATTCTTGGTATATTTCATCTGAGAAACAAAAGACATGATTCTCTTTCTGCCATACTTCCAATGTAAGAAAATAGTGCATCAGCCTGAGATCAGTCATGTCGAATGATCAATTAAGATCTTTCTTCATTGCATCGATCATCCTCACTAAACTTCTAGTGATGAATAGATCATCGACATAGACAATGATGATTAAAATCTCCCCCCGTTACTTTTTGAGGTAAATATTGGGATCGTATGGATTTTTAATAAATCCATGTTGTATGAGATGCTCATCAATCTTGATGTACGATTCTCGGGGTGCCAATGTTTAAGACCATACAGAGATTTCCTAAGTCTGAATACCTTTTCTTCTTGACAAGTTACTACATATCCCTCAAGTTGAGTCATGTAGACTTCTTCCTGTAAATCTCTCATTTAGGAAGGAAATTTTTACATCCATCTAGTCGACTTTCTAGCCAAACTATGCAGCTAGAGAAAAGATCATCCTAATCGTTTTGATCTTAGTTGTGGGAGAAAACATCTCCTCATATTCAATGCCTTCTTTTTGTGCGTACCCCTTTACTAAAAGTCTTACTTTTTACTTTTCCACTATCCCATCTACTTTTTACTTTGTGTTGAATATCCATATACATCTAATGGGTTTCTTCCTTGCTGGAAGATCCGACAAGCTGCCAAGTGTTATTTTTCATCACTGATTGATATTTAGAATCCATGGTATATTTCCAAGATTTTGATTGTAGGGCTTCCTAGACTATAGAGGGCTCATCATATTCAATTACTCTACTCATCAAAGTAAAGTTAACTTCTTCTCTTGCTTTACTATGAGTCCATGGTCCAGGGGTGGATGTATCCGGTGGAGTATCCATTCTTGCATCTCGTAATGTGCTAGTACACCTCTTGGGGATACTCTGAACTATTCCTGTGGGTCATGGTTCTATTTTATCAACACCATCATTCCTATCCTCACTTTCATCATTAATGGGAACATCAGCTTTAATTTTTACAACTGGTGAAGAATCTACATCTAGGTTAATCTGGAGGAGGATTCTTTTCTTCCTTCTTCTAAAAAAACTCAACATCTCTGCTAGTGTTAGACTTGTCTTGGTCTTAGGATCCATCAATCTATACCCAAGATTATCTTCACTATACCCAATGAAGATGAGTTTTTGTGAATTCATGTCCAGTTTATTTTTGTTCTACTTGGGTATGTGCATGCTTTCTTTGCACCAAAATACTCTAAGGTGTGTAATAGATGGTTTCCGATTTCGACCATACTTCTTGTGGTGTTACTTCGTCAAGAGAAATTGTGGGCACTCTATTCAACAAATACACTATTGTCTTTTCTACTTCTACCTAGAATGTATTTTCAAGTCCAGAGTCATTTATCATACATCACACCATTTCCATGATAATACAATTTCTTCTCTCAACAACACCATTTTGTTGCGGTGTGTGTGGAGGAGGCATTTGTCGACAAATCTCATGAGTTTGTAGGTAGTATTTGAACTCATTACTGGTGAACTCCCCCCCTTGTTCTGAACATGGAGAGTTATAATGTGATGACCAATTTCAGTCTTAACTGCTACTTTGAACTTCTTGAAAGTTTCAAAATCTTCACTTTTCTTGCGAAGACAAAAAATCCACATTTTTCTTGAATAGTCATCAACACAAAGGCATGAAGTACTAGAACCCATAATGATTTGGCTATATTAGACCACAAAGATCAGTATGAACTAGGTCAAGTTTACCATGAGCTTGAAATGTACTCTTCTATGGAACAAAGCTCTGTGTTTTTTACTTGCTAGGCAGTGAGGACACTTGTCTATATCCTTCTGAAGGGATGGTAGCCCATGTACCATATTACATTGGCAAAGTGTCTCTAGATACTTGACACTTACATGACCAAGTCTCTGATGCCACAATTTTGCTGAGGTAGAGTTATTAGCCACAAGTGTCTTAATCGTCTCTATGAGCAAAATGAAATTGGAACATGCATCCCACATTGGAGGCTTTTGTAACTATTTTCAATCATCTTGATTTTTCTCAAATCAAACATGTTTTCTTGCTGGATTGACTATCAAAGTCAATTTTTAGGTTGTGATCTAGGAGTTGACTAACTGAAATCAGGTTCTTTGTCAACCCAGGGACATATAGGACATTTGATATTCTATAGTTGCGTGAACCAAGGAGTAGAGAAATGTTTCCAATCCCCTGAACTGAGTATGAAGAATCATCACCCAATGAAACATGGTTTTTCGATGGTGTGTCCCTCATTGAAATAAACCAATCTTTGTGGCCGGTCATGTGTCGAGTGGCCCCCGAATCAACATACCAAACATCACTGGATGACATGGATGGTTCACTTGATTGAGTAGTGAACAAGTAGTCTTCATTGTCTGATTGTTCTTGTTGCTCAAAAATATTTCCTTGTTGATCGGGTCTTCTTTCCCAGTTCCCCTTTTTCTGCTCGTGATTTTTTTTAGAATTTCCCTTGTAAGATTGTTGTTGTTGAGGTTCAAAGTTGCTAGATGAACCTTTCTTGTAAGTATTATACCAATAATCTTTTACGTTGTGTCCTCTTTTGCATATTGGAGATTACTTCTTCTATTATCTATTCCCTTGACACTGATTTTTATTTTGGGACTTTTGATAGGAATTAGGTTTTCCTTTACCTCTTCCTTTCTATTTTTGATGTGAAGAAAGTCCTTACTCCTCTTCATTATCCTTATTCTGCATGGATTCCTCTTATTGTAGTAGGTTTACCAGCTTGTCAAAACAAACTGTTGTATCTTACCGTTTAGTGTTGTGAAAAAAATGTTGTAAGAAGAGGGGAGTGCTCTTAGAATAAAGGGAATAAGAGAATCATCTATGACTGCTTCTCCCAAGGACAGAAGTGAAGCCCTCAATTCTACAACTCTTCTTAGGAAAGCTTCTATTTTTTCATTCTTCTTGAACTTCAATGTGTGTAACCGACTCTACAAATTCAGTATAACATTCTTGTTCTTGGCCTCATATGTTGTGCTCAACTTATCCCATGCTTCTTTGGTTTTTTTGGCATCTTGAATGTGGGGTTACACATCATCAAACACTCCAAACAAGATGATGAGTTTGGCCTTCTCATCTACTTTATCAAACTACCATTTTTGTGTTGTATTAGTAGTTAATTTGGTCATAATACCATTCATAGTAGGCCAGATATCTTCAAAATCAAGTTGTGTGTTAATTTTTTTCTTCTACGTAGCATAGTTATTTCCTCTGAACAATTATGAATCCAGAAGAAAAACTTTGGGGGCATTGGTGCCCATTTTACAGAGATCACTTACAGGGTTTGGCTCTTATCACTCCAAGTATAAGGTATCCCAATCTATATACCATCAGTCTAATATACCAAACCTTTCTATATATGTGCCCTTCCGATATACTTGGCGGTATGTGGAAGAAGGTTTCCCTTTCTATGTACCCGGAGGTACGTGAAAGAGGTGTTAACATACATGAAATAATTCAATACGTGGTAACAAGACAAAATTGAAAGGGGTCTGTGTGATTCTTGACACCAACTTAAAGAAATATCCTCATACGCACGTGTAAATTTTCTATATACTTGGATAATTTCTCAGTCTAGATTTATGTAATGCAATCATTTAGAGACAGATGGGATGGCTCATAGTATGTGCACTATGACCTTATTACTCCCCATAAATTTAAAGGGTCGATGCCCAAACAATGTTGTTGTAGCTATATTAGGTGTTAAGTGCACTAGTAGTCATGATGGCTTTACCTGTAACCGCTTCCCAGAGGCACCATATATACCGAACATTGTGAATGAGATCTAGGATCTCGTGAGTGTTTTAGAACCAATTTTATAATGTTTTGATTACAAATTTTTTGCTAGTTTTTGAGAAGTTACAATATGCGTGGTTGAATATGGTAACTTGTAAATTAGTACACTATAATGAAGTTTACAAATTACATTAAAAAATATGGAAAATATTGAATGATAGGGAATTTTTTTTGTTTTGCGGGCCTTGGTGAACTCTGGAACCCAAAATGACCCATTATGCCAAAAACTTGCAAAAATATAACTGAAAATGCAATTTCTAAATAGGCCTCCTTTAGCAAAAATTAATGGGAATGAAAAAACGGGCCTAGTGGAGAAAAATTTTTTACCCTAAATTAGGGATTTTCTCACTAAAAATTTGGAGGTCTATTTAGCTGTAACTAGTAGTTTAGAGATGATTTTTTGGCTAAAACTACCTCTAAATGTGGTGGTTTCTCCAAATATGCCGCCAAAGTCAAAATTTCATGTTGGAAGTGTGATTTAAACCATGCACCTACCATCTCTAAGTCATTCCTCTTAACCACTTAGGCTCTATGATCGTTTGAGAGATGAAGTGAAGTATTTTATATTTAAAATATTTAAAAAATGACTAACCTCATGAAAATAGCAAATTTGCAGACAACTTGGAGTTCCACATAGGCTGCATGCATGGTGAATAGGTCAGTTAGGGATTTTTATTGCTTGAAAAATGGATCTCCTTGTTTATACCGCCATTTGGAAGTTTCTCACCATATATTTTTATTTGCTCTCCACAGATTTAATTTCTTTCACTGTGTTTTTACAGGTGCAAGTTGCATATTCGATCCAGAATTTTTTCTTTGTTGTTGATGCCATTTTGTATTGTTGCAGGTCATGTGGGGTGGTTTGTGGGTAGAGATTGCTTCTTGGAATGGTTTGGCCAAATAGAATACGACTCGGTCGCTGTAATATTGACTAAGAAATGTTGTGGAGTCATGACCTATAGGCACATTACAAATACAACATAATGTAATACATGCTCTCCAATAGATGGAATATATGTTCTCCAAAACAACATGGCTCCCACAAACCAAAATCGATGGAATGGAGACGATCCAATATGAATGTAGTTCATTGCGAAGAGTGTGTAGGTCCCGTGATTAATTGATACAAAGGATTATGATTTTTATTTTAATGGATTTTCTATTCAACGAATACAACTAGATCAAAAGCTTGAGAGAGGTGGGTCTGTAACAAATTTTTCCTGGTGCTGGGAGCGCCATTGAGAAAAAAAATCTACGTTCGAAACACCTAGAATGAACAGGAGGATGTGAGGAGGCAGGGATGGAGCTGGGAGGTTCCAGGAGGCTGCACAGGCTCTCTGATGCTGCAAACGCTTCTCCAAAACTCCTCAATCTTGGCTGCTCTCTCTTCCCACACCTTCACAGGCTCACAGGTCCAGATTCTCGCTTTGGTACCAAATTTAAATTGAGCAATAGGGGTGGAATCCTGATAATTGTATTAAACTCAATCAACCAAGAATACAATGGAGTGTTGCAATTTTAATAGGAATTGTACAGCATATGAATACAATAATAATTGTTACAACAACTTCCAAAATGCATTCGGGAAGCACATAATTGTTATAACAATCATAACAATTAGACCTGTGGAAATAAAAGCCAAATATGGTTTAAAAACCATATAACAACATTATTTAATTAATAAAATTAATTAAATAATTTATATGATGCATAATTAATATATTAGGGTAAATAACAATTAACCTAACAGTTACTAAGAAAGAGTATATTTTCTAAGTCCATCATTATTACGCTTTTCGTAATTAACAATTTTTAACTCTATTTTCCATCAATATTTCAAATCTTGTTACGCCACCTACAACCTGAAAAGTTAGTAGAAACCTAGTCAACGAAAAAATAAACACTGGCATGGAATTCCCCCTACGACTAACATTTTCACATATATATTATTTTCCACTTACAATAAATTAAAAACATTTATGATTTAATAAAGGTAAGAACATAAGTGAAGTTTCATTTCTCTTTCAAGATGGAATGAGATAGAGAGAGGAGAGATAGAAAAACACACCAAATTTCCCAAAAGTAATAAAATACAAAAACCTTTCATCAAGGAGATCTATAGATTTGTGTAATAGAATTTATAGGTTTTACAATAGATTTTCAGCTAGGAGAAAGTTCCACAAAAAAATTTCTTGCTAGTACTGTAAGATTATTAAAATGAACAATTTGGACAAAGAGGTCCTAAAACTGAGTTCGAAATCCATTTTTTGAAACTCAAACACACCATGTCTAAATTTACACCAATTACCATATCTTCAGAAAACTCCTTGGATTTTACAGAACATAAATCTTGTGACAAGGATTCAAATAGCCACTACATTTATGAAGCTACTAGTCATAATTATGCTAGTTGGATTTAGTAGTCGAAATTACCGAGGCCTACAAAATAGCATTAAGAATAATTCTTCTAAGGTGAATTTATTGAAGCTTTTGATTGATTATGATAGTCCTAGAGAGATACTAGAAATATTTGGTAACCAAATTTCTTTTCTCGTTATGGGGGTCTAAATCGCTAAACAAAATCAAACTAACTTTTTAATTTTTAACAATTGATGAGACCGGTAAAATAATTGACTAGTCACCGAGACGTGCAATGAATAAGGTCATTATAAATATTTACATGACATATCACATCACTAGTGTACATGATCAATCCATAACTTACCCACTACATGGTTTAGAGTGGTAGCTTGCAAATAGTTGAAATTCATGTGTTTTATTACATTTTATCAAGGTGAACAAATGACAAGATTACACAGAAGCCAATTTTAATTCTCTAATCAGGGGGATACAGTTATACAATTCTATCATTCAAACATTCTAGTTGTCACATGACATGGTTGGAGATTGTAGCTTACACTTAAAGGGTCATATTAGTTCTACATGACATAAGGTAAATATATCCATTATGTGCAATGAGTCATTTCATTAACCATAACCATACTCTTCGTTTAATTAAGAATTTCACTAGCACTATGAAGTAAAAACCACAAAATATGAAAGCACGTTGGAAATATGGACAAAAACATGCTTAAAAATTGATCAATGATCGCGGGTTGAGTGGTTTTTCATTTCATGATTCAACATATTTTCTTGAGGGGTTCTACAATCTTTTCACTAATCCCATCTTGAGTGTCTCCCGCAATCCTCTATAATTCAAAGAGTGGCAAAATTTTCTCTAGTATGCTTCATAATCCAAGGATTTTGATATCATCTTTTCCGCAACTACACATTATTTCTAGTTTTTCCTTCAAGATTAAGTGGAAATCCACCAATACCACTAAGGATGCCGACTCAATGTTTGATGGTCACGTACAACTTCAACTATTTCATGACGATAGACCAAGCTCCATACCAATTTCAAGCTCCATGGGCTAATAACGAAGGGAAATATTGCTAACGGATCTATAGCCAACACAAAGGCCAAGTATATCAACCATTCCTAGTATTGAAACCACTCCAAAAGCAACACCAACAAATTAGAAGACCACACTAAGTGCCACATCCCCACGGAATTTTCAAAAAACCTTTTATATGCATCGTCTACAATCATGGCATTCCATAAAACAATATTTCTTTTAGGCATATTATCAAACAACCAACGTACCTTATATAAGCTTCCTTGGAGAGATTTTGTCAAACGGTTCAGGGCCTTGTGTATTATGCCACATTTTACAAACATATCTTGCTCGAAGATATAAATCCATGCACTCCAATCTCCATTGAAAGATGTCGATGCGTGGTTCAAGAGATCCCATTTTGGTCACATGCTGGGGAAAATTCTGGCAAATGTGGAGGGATTCAGATTTTAACTGCCAAAACTTTTTGTTGGAGTGGTTCCATGGCGTTATCAATAAATCCATTATGTACGTATCTTGGAACCGCTATTTTTGCTCGAATGTGCCACAAACTTTTTCCACGCCATTGGAGTATTTCGAACCTATCCTCCCAAGGCCATACACATGCAGATCCAACCAAAAGAAAAAAAATCCCCTTTCCATAGATTACATTTCACACTAGTTGGGAGGACGTTTGCAAAGGGGAGGACTAATCAGATTGGATACCTATTCTTTGCATTTGCTGAAAAGGTTTTAGTGTTTAATTGGGATTCCCAAGCCCTACTCCAAAACTACCATTTCGCTGCAAGTTGTCAAAACTCCCTTGGTTCCATAAGCTGGGAGAAGTTGGCCAACAGTTGAATTGTATTATCTTTTCCCCCAAATGTTTTTCCATCAAAACCATTTTTGCAATATCCTACGATCAGCACATTCCACAACCCACGTTTCTAGAAGGAATTATGTCAAATGGTTCACATGGCTTGGATGTGCTTCCACATCAAACCAAACTCGTTTCTTTTTTGGCAAAGGTGAACTGACCATGCAAGTCCGCTATCGGTTGCATTTAGTGGAAAAAATGACCATGCTTCATAAGTATGCTTGAGTAAGGGAATGTTACGGGTATAAAAAATGAGTCTAATAAGATTATGACATATTCCCTAAGCAAAGCTACTCTAAGATAATACAACCAAAAGTTTAAACATTCAAAATATTTTCCAAGATTACATAGAAACTGGAGAGGGGGACAACATATCCGTCTGAAGAGCTCACAGCGGAATTTTTGTCTCAATAATGTGAGGGCACTATATCTCCCTCCCATTATAAGAGTGTTGTCCTCGATGTGACCATCTATAGGGGTAGAAGAAGAGTACCCAAGCTAAGAGGAAACAAATGTCAACATAATCTAATTACCGAAAATACCTTGTTGTTAATGTGAGACCTAAAGGGAACAAACAAACTTGGAATTTTTTCAAATTTCTAATATTTTGTGAAATATTCGTAGCTCACTCTACTATAGTGTATCCAACCTAAATTTCATTATCCAAACATGTTTTATTAGTGTTTTTCTCGTAAGTATGTTTCTAGTTAATTAGTCTTCACATACACACAAGTGGTTTGGTTTGATGTTTCATAATCATTTTCATTGTTTACCAGTTCCATATCATTACATTTTTTCATTTAACAAGTAAATTTCACTATGTTTGTAGGGGTTTTCAATAATGCAATACAACATGAGGTCCTTGAGGGCCTAAGACCATAATCTATATCACTTTCTCATTTATTTCATTTGCACACTTGAAGTAATAACTATAATCTAGACCGCTTTCTCACTTATCACAATATGACATTTTGACACAATAGTTGTAACGTGACAACTCACCAACATGGAAGGGTGTAAACCAAGAACATTCCTCACCAAGGTGGAAAGACACGTTAACCAATCATGAGTCAAGGATGACAACCATCATAAAACACCACATTTACATAGTTCTTGCATTTTCACATTTTCATGACTATAAGTCAAACAAGACCACTATCCCAAGTGTAGACCATTTCCACAAAAAAGGAAATCTAAACACATAACATTCGCCATACTAGTACGGTTGAGAAAATTAATTGGCCATAAGTATATGATGACACAAACAAATTACCATAAAAAGACCACAATTTATTTTTCACATCAAGAGTACACCCTCATAACAGAGAAGAAACATAACAGACCATCCATAACACATTCCCTATAACATATAATCCACACAAACGGGTTTATAACATGGTAATCACAACACAAACAACTGGGTATGAAAAAATCACCTCCATAGGAAGAATGAACATAAACACATCTATAATGGGGTCCCCAAGACCCAAGGTAACAAATATATCTAGATACACTTACCATTGAGTCCAAGTATAGTAATATATGTCAACATATTTGTAGTCTAGTATCCCGACTCCTCTCCTCAAGGGAGATAATAGAACCATGTGAAAACATTAGGGATCCCATTGGTATGACTATTCATCTATTCCATGCATATCCCAAAGCACATTACCCTCCAGTAAACCATAACTATGAAAGAGTGAACGATCCCACACACAATCCATAAATCCAGAATTGATTACCATATCCATCTCAACGGTGAAGTATATCATCATAGAAAACAAGGGGAAACACAAATCACTTCCCAATCCACTGATCATTACAACATAAGATTAAATCCAATTCACTTATCCATATTGCATAAAATTAAATTCAATCCATTGATCAATACTGCATGGAATTAAATCCAATCCACTGAAGAGAACAAATAATCATGAGGGTCACTCAACCAAAGAGGACTGAAGAAATTATAGGAGTCTCTAAACCAAAGAGGACTCAATATCAAGTATTTTTCTCCTTCAAACAAGGACTAAATATTACTTATGTCACTCCACCAAAGGCGGACTGAGTGTCCAACATTAAAGTGAGGTTGGGTCACTTCATGGTATTGGATGCATAGAGCCCTATCACCTCTAAAACCAAGGGCATGTCCTGTAGCACCAGGCATGCAGTCTTGAAACCTTGGGTGTACCCCCATACGACAAGAGAAGACAACATGAACAAAATAGGACCAGCTCACCAACAAGCATGAAAAATCATGTAACAACCTTGATGACGGTTTAGCCAAGTGGCCACCAAAGAAAAACAATAAAGCTCCAAGTCACCCTAAAGAGATAAAATCCATGAAATCTCAATAGTCAAAGAAAATGGCTAGGTAGCCGCATTGAAACCATGAAAATATCGCAATAAATCCAAAATAAAAAAGAGATCCTTGAACCTTTTTAATAAACTAGTTAAAAATAATGTGTTGATCCTGAAAATAAAAGGCAAGTTCACAAATATAACACATACGCAAAATCCACAACACAATTTCTTCGCAACCTTTTGTGGGCCCCTTATAGGGGTATTAATCATAGAGTGTGCATCTCGGTATATATAAATAATATGGATCCAATATGATATATGTCACAATATCTACTCTCCCAAGTGGAAATATGTCTCCAAATCACCAGAAACTATCAATAGCTGTTATCTCTCTCAAAAGCCATGCCTAAATGTCATAACCACTTATGTTATAAAAATCAAGGGTAACTAACCAATCTCTTATTAACTACCAATCTATATCCAAATTTCACAACCACTAATGATTTATAACTCAATAGAAAATAACCAATCTCACGTTAACTACCAATCTACTCCAAATGTCACAACCATTGATGATGTACAACTCAAGAGCAACTAACCAGTCTCTTGCTAACTACCAATATATCTCCAAATGTCACAACCATTGATGATGTAGAACTCAATAGTGACTAAGAAAACCTTGTTAATTACCAATCTATCTCCAAATGTCAGCCATAGAGCACTACTATCAAAAAGATACCAAACCAAGTTAATGAAATAAAATATTATAATTTTTGGTAGTATATGACATAGTACTAGTCCATAACAAGGAATTTGGGGGCCCACTATATAACATGATCACTAGAAGACACCTACCTAATGCAACAGATGGGCTAAAGAAAATCAACATGACTCCACATAACACACCAACAAGGCTCAACATGACACTAATGAACACACAAGCTGACGAGTACATAAGTCTCGATGATAATTTATCCCATAGGTTTAAGTGTTTGAACCTCTGCTATGATACCGACTATAATGCCCGTTATTTTACCACATAAAACAAAGCCGAAAAATAGGGATTTTTTTTCTATTATATGACATAACAGGAGAAAATGGTTGCACTGATTCACAAGTCACATAGTATAAATTTAGTGAACACATGATTTATTTTTTTACTTTAGCATGTATTATATTTTGTTACTTAGAACATATACTTATCCATGAGCACAGAAGAAATCATTTATGACACATCATTCCACTTTTCAAATGTGGGTTAATTTCATTCTATGATCCATTATGATGATAGAATTCTATATTCGGCTCTCGCTACCTATTTAAGAATCATACATGACCACTTTAATTCTTACACACAAAAATATTAAGACCAATAGAATACCACTTTGGTGAGACCCTCAAAAAACATTATCCATTGCTCAAGACATGGTGCATGTATTACTAAGTTACTTAACTGATAGTAGGTTTTCACACCCACCATTCTTCTACGGAATCAATATCACACACAGTCTAGATAAACACATGGAGAAGAGTACATCTTGAAATACCTTTCACAACGGTCATACACCTATCACGAAGGTGTTTTATAGGTACTTTATGTAGAGAAAACACAACTCAAAGTTTCTCGCACTACGACCAAAATCCCATCTATGGTAAAATGTGACATCATAAAAAACCTTACAACCAAGGACCAATACTACCCAAAGTATGAGGTTCTCTTATAAGACTAACCCAAGATTGCATGTTATAAAGAGGATCACTTAGTTAACCACATAGATTCCTAAGGAAGTTCCTTCTAAGATACATTCTAAGCTTGGATCAAAATATCTTTCATGCATGAATTTGAACCGTATAATATCCCATTAGGAACAACAATGTTCACATATTCATATATGCACATAACTTCATTTGATTGAACATTGTTTCCGCTATACACTATACATTATATACCTAGTTGAGCCTAAGTGAAGGTTGTATCCATAATTACAAGGAGAGGAAAGGAAATTATTTTTAATCATTTTTTAAGCATATTTCATGAGTACATTATATTAAATTACTCCTTTGGTAAAAGAAACAGCTCAAAGGTAACCACAATTCTTGACCATGTATGTCCTCACAAAAGAAATGATAATGTCAATCCACATCCGCTCAAATGAGCATAACATGATACAATTAAGAGGACTAAATGAATTGACGGATTAAGTTCTTATGACCATGTATATAGGTTCCTATATTTCATTTTCAACCTTACCAAATTTACTTGTTCTTAAACATTGAATCTTCCCACTTGTAACATTAAAAAAAAAAACATGTGTTATCCTTACAAGTTACAAGCTTTCTATTTTCTTTTGTGTTAAGAAATCAAGAGTAATATTTTTTTAATTGATTTCATATACACTAAAATTTTATATATGATTCCCACCTAACCTCACTAAATGTGCATACAATTTAAAGGACTTGACCATATCTGAGATTTAATCATTTAATTTCGTTCTTCCTACACTTACATTGTGGAGTTAAGTCTCTACCTATCAAATTTCATAGTAAACATTTAAGTAACCAACCCATAATTATTTAAAACACATACATATCATCATGAGTCATATCTATGTTTAAACACATAGTCCTCCAAATAAAGTCTATATTTAAGGTAGGCTTCCACACTATACATAATAAACAATTCCCATATGTTCCCATTAACACAAGACTATCAAAGGATAAAGCAAAGTTAGGTTTCATGCTTATAATTTCTTCTTCTATGAAGATGTATCAACATACACATACTATTAAAAAAATTAATATTTAACCTTCAAAACATTAGTTTTATTTTCATTATTTAAAAATCTCCATGATATACCCCTACAATCCTATTATTCCCCCTAACAAAAGTGTCAAGTACTAGCAACCAAGTTTTCAGGTTGGACAATTATGTCATTTTGGATTATCCACTCAAGAATTTTCTAAATGTTTGACACCCTAAAAGAGTCAAAAAAATATGCAGCCGTAAAATGTCACCTATAAGTGTAATATCCATTCACCACTAATTTGTGCATGATTCAAGCAGTTTAACACTTGAAGGATAGGGTTGTGACCATAGTAAAATCACAATGGCAATATTGTTTAAGTTAAATTTGAGATAACCAAAGTCAAGTCTCATTTCCACTAGTGTCATGACTCTACCTTTTCAATTAACCACCTCCTCATTTACATCATGTTATTTTCAAGTACTGGATAAAACACTAAATAAGTAGATGCATTTTGGTAGGGAATGTATGATTTTGATAACACATCAACTAATCTAAATAAGTTTCAAAGGTTGGCACATGATGTACATATACATGAAAACTATATTATTTTCCAATTTTACGACTCTAGAGGGGCTAAGTTTAGGTTCTTTATTCAAACATCACACAAATTTTGAGATTCTACCTTAATAACCTTAAACACAACTTCAAATGAAATTTAAGTCACAAACATAATATAGTAAATTTAGCATCCCATTAATCTCATACACAAATAGATAAATAATTTTTTTCTTACATTTATAAAAGTACAGTTGGTAAGGAAGGGTATAATTTCTAACTCCATTAATATTAAATTTTTCACAAATAACAACTTTAAACTTTGTTTTCCATCGTTATTTCAAATCTTGTTACGCCACTTATAACCTAAAAATTTAGTATAAACATGGTCAGTGAAAATAAACGTTCACATGGCATTTCCCCTATGGCTAACATTTTCACATATATATTATTTTCCACTTATAATAATTTTTAAAAAATTGATTCAGTAGAGGAAAGAACACAAGTGCAGTTTCTTTTTTCTTTTAAGCTAGAGCGAGATAGAGAGATGAGAGAGTGAAAAGCACACAAATTTTCCCTTAAGCAATAAAATACAAATAAGTTTCATAAAGGAGATCTATAGAGTTATGTAATAGAGTTTATAGATTTTGTAATAGATTTTTGGATAGGAGAAGGTTCCATGAAAATTTTCTTACTAGTACTATAAAATTATAAAAATGAACAATATGGCCAAAGTGGCCTAGAAATTGAGTTTCACAACTATTTTTTGAAAATCAAACACACCATTTGTAAATTTCTGTGAATTCCCCTATCTAGAGAGAACTCCTTGGAGTTTACAGAACACAAATCTTGTGACTAAGATTCAAATGGCCACTACATTTCTGAAGATACTTGTTGTAATTATGCTAGTTGGACTTAGTCATAAAACGTCCCAAGGCCTAAAAAATCACGTTACGAATAAAGTATTATGAGATTAATTTCTCAAAGCTATTTATTCAATATGATATTACTAGAGAGATATTGGAAGTATGTGGTGACCAAATTTCTTTTCTCAGTATGGAGGTCTAAATCACGGGGCTAAAACCAAACTAACTTTGTAATTTTTATCAACTCACCAAAGTGGTAAAAAACTTGACTCGGCCACTAGGCGTAAACGAAACAAGGTCAAATGATTATCTAATGTCATTATAGAGATTGACATGATATATCACATCAACAATGTACATGATCATTCCACAACTAATGCACTACGGGGTTTGGGAGCGATGGATTGTGTGTCGTTGAAATTCATGTTTTATTAAATTTTTATCAAGGTGAACAAATGACAACATTTACATGGAATTCAATTTTAGTTCTCTAATTGGTGGTGGATGAATTTATCTAGTTCTATCATCCAAAAGTCTTATTTGTCACATGACATGTGGTTTTGAGAGTGGTGGCTTACAAAAAAAGGGTCATATCAATTCTACATGATGTAAGTTAAATATATCAATTATGTGCAACAAGTCATTTCATTAACCATAACCATAATCTTCATTTAATTAAGAATTTCACTAGCACTACAAAGGGAAAACCATAAATATGAAATCACGTTGGAAATAGGGAGAAAAAACATGCCTGAAAATTGATCAGTGAGTGGGGGTTGAGTGGTTTGACATTTCATGAGCCAACATATTTTCTTGAGGGGTTCTACAACCTTTTCACTAGTTCCATCTTTAGTGTCTTCCGCAATCCTCTATAATGAAAAGAGTGATAGGAAATTTTTCCAACCATGCTTCATAGAACAAGGATTTTGAGATCATATTTTCCATATCTACAAATTATTTTTATCTGACCCTTCAAGATTAAGTGGCAATCCGCCAATGCCACTAATGATGTTAACTCAATGTTTCATGGTCACATGTAAGTTCAACTATTCCATGTAGATAGGCCAAGATTAATACTAATGTCAAGTTCCATGGGCTAATAACAAATGGAAAGATTGTTAACCGATCTATAGCCAACACAATAGCCAAGCATATACACCATACCTAGTATTACAACCACATCAAAATTAGAACCACCAAATAGATGTCCACCAGCTAAGTGTTACGTCCCCGAGGAATATCAGAAAAACTTTTATTTTCATTATCTACAATCATGGAATTCCATACAACATTTCTTTTCAGCTTATTATCAAATAGTTAATGTGCCTTGTCTAAGCTTCCTTAGAGACATTTTATCAAACAATTCAAAGCCTTGTATATTCTGCCATGTTTTGCAAACATATCTTGCTCCAAGATTAAAAAAAATCCATGCACCCCAATATCCATTGACACATGTCCATGCGTAGTTCTAGAGATCCCATTTTGGTCACAAGCAGGGGAAAATGTTGGAACATGTGGAGGGATTCGAATTTTAACCAACCAAACCTTTTTGTTAGAGTGGTTCCAAAGGATTATCAACAAATCCATTTGTTACATATCTTGGAACCACTATTTTTTCTCCTCAAATGTGTCACACACTTCAACCACACCATTGGAGTATTTGGGACCTATATTCCTAAGGGCATACACATGCAACTCTAACCAAAAGATAAAAAATCCCATTTCCAAATGTTCTGATGGATGTCTATACCCTATTCCATAGCTTCCATTTCATACTCGATGGGAGGAAATTTGAAAAGGGAAAACTAATCATATTTGATACATGTTCTTTGCATTTATTGAAAAGGATGCAGTGCTTCATCATGATGCCCACACCATGGTCTACAACTCCCATTTCGTTGCATTCTTTAAATAACTCCCTTAGTGGCATAGGTTGGGAGGAATCTAGAAAATGTTGGTGTTGGATTTATATTTTCCCCCCAATGTGTTTCCAAAAACATTTTTTTCAATATCCTCAAATCAGCACATTACAAGTCCCACATTTATAGAAGGCATATTGTCAAACAGTTCACATGGCTTGGGTGTACTTCCACATCAAACCAAACTTATTAGATTATTGTAAAAGGTTAACTGGCCATGCAGGCCCTCTATTGGTTGCATTTGGTGGAACAATGACCATGCTTTATGATGATGCATGAGAAAGGACATGTTACGGGTCAGAAAGGTTCAAACATATTCCCTAAGCAAAGTGACTCCAAGATAATACAACCAAAAAGTTTTAAAAATCAAAAAATCTTCCAAGATTACACATAGCTGGAGGAGGGGACAAAATATTATTCTATAGAGATCACAATAAGATTTCTAATTCAATAATGTGAGGGCATTACAAATATCTCCAAACAGGATATGTGTATTATAATTATGATAAGACTAATTTGAGATTGGATTATACTCTTGTTGGCTCGTAATAAAATTTGGGGCAAGTTTTTATTAATGGATGTAGACCACATTGGGTGAACAAGGTTCAATCTTGGCATCGTGTTATGAATTTATGTTTCTATATATTTTTTATAATTTTTGTTACTGTGATTCTATTGAATTGATCTGCATATATTTATGATTATCCCTTACATTTACAGATTACTATTTTTTAAAAACTAAATGTAACCGGTCTATTTGGTAATTGAACTTAGAACATGGATGTTGGAGGCGTGAGTGAATCATACATGATTCCAAGCTAAGTGCTTAGACTATGTAATGCAATAAAAATATGTTGGGGTTATCATAAGGTTGTACAAATAATAAATCAGATCTAAGCATACATGGAATAAAAGTGGATATTCTACCAGAATAAATATATTAAAAAAGAGATATAAATCAACACTAGATTTAACGTGGTTCACCCAATGTGGGCTACATCCACCAAGAAACAAGCCTATCTATTATCTAAACCTTTTATAAGAAATACAATTTAATATCTACAATCTTCCACACCTCTCAGATGTCGAGTAATTTCTCTCTCAAGATTCTCCTTCTCCAAGAATTATATCTCTCATAATTATTCTCACAATAATCATTAACACACCTCTAAACCCTATATTTCATGCTTACATATGCATTTACAAACTTAGGGAACTTAGTCATGCAATTACAATCAATAGATATGCTTTAATGCTAAAATTAGATCTAATTCCCGTGAGTTAAATAAAACTCCTATGCACAGGTATCCCTAACTAGTTATCCCTAACTGATATCGGTTCCTAATTTCTTGACCAATGTCAGTCATAGGTGACCGATGCTCGTCCCTCCTTAACCGATGGTGATTACTGTGCTTTCCTACATGTTTAATATAGCATACTAATCTAAAGTAATTGAGCTCCACAACTCAACAATCTCCCACTTGGAGATAAATTACTGCACTATACCTGTACAACATCATTCTTAGATCCTTTTCTTATCTTTGTTTCTTCCTCTTCAAGTATCGAATTCGAAGACCAACAAAAGTGGAGTGTAGATCCAACTTCTCTTTTGCCAATGGCTTTGTTACCATATCTGTAGGGTTTTCACTCGTATGAATATTCTCCAGTTTTAGCTTCCCATCCTCCAATACCTACCATATGAAGTGATACATCAACTGAGTGTGTTTCATTCTAGAATAAAACCTTGAGTTCTTTGCCAAATTAATTACACTCTGATTGTCACTAAACAATTTGCAATCATCTTGCTCCTTTCCCAACTCTTCCATGAACCTTCTCATCCATATCTTCTCTTTGTTATCCTCTATAGTTGCAACATACTATGCCTCTATAGTAGACAAATCCACAATCTTCTGCAATCTTGATATCCAGCTAATGGTCGTCCCACCTACTGTGAAAATATATCCAGTAGTGCTCCTTCTACCATCAAAATCTCCAAACATAGCCACATAAAGTAATATCTGAACCTCCATAACATAACTACATGCTAGATGTCCCTCTCAAATACTTGAGTATCCACTCAACTACTTTCCAATTCTCTTTACCTAGATTAGACATAAATCTACTCACAACTCCCACTGCTTGTGCGATGTCTGATCTTGTACAAACAATAGCATACATGAGACTCCCAGTTGTTGAAGCATATGGTACTCATGTCATGTATTTTACATCCTCATGTGATGAAGTACATTGATATTTTCTCAATTTTAAGTGTCCTACCATAGGTGTACTCATCAGTTTGGAATCTTGCATATTAAACCTTTCTAACAACTTTTTGATATAAACCTCCTGAGACAAATAAAATATCTTGATCTTCCTGTCTATGTATTTGTATGTCAAGGATTCCTTTTATAACTCTTAAATCCTTCATAGCAAGTGTGTGAGCTAGCTTTCCTTTAAGCTCACCAATGTCCTGCATACTAGATCCTACAATAAGCATATCATTCACATATAGTAACAAAAAAATATAGCTCCCATTTTTAAACTTCTTGATTTAAACATAGTGGTTAGATTCACATTTCAAATAACCATGCTCATTCATGAAACTATAAAACCTCATGTACCGTTTCCTTCGAGCTTGTTTGAGCCCATATAGACTTTTTTTAAACCTGCACACTAATTTATCCATACCCTTGACTTCATACACAAGAAGCTTTTGCATATAAATCTCTTCATCCAAATCACCATGAAGGAAAGTCATCTTCACATCTAGTTACTCTAAATGCAAATCATGTACTACAACTATACTCAACACAATACATATTGAAGTCATTTTAACAATAGGAGAAAATATTTCACCAAAGTTAATACTTGCTTTTTATGTAAATCCCTTTACTAAAATCCTTTCCTTGTATCTTTTCTGTCCACCCTCTTCTTCCTTGATCCTGTAAACCCACTTTTTCTGCAATGTCCTCTTACTTGCTGACAACTTAATGAAATCCTAAGTCTAGTTTTGTTACAAGAAGTTCATCTCCTCATCCATGTCATGCTCCCACTTCACGTGGGTCTTATTATCATGCATATATTCTTCAAATCATTCTTTCTTGCCATTATTAGTCAATAATAAATAAAATAGAAAAGGTGTAAATATTTCTAGAAGTTTACTTACCATTTGTAACCTTCTCATAGAATTTTAGGGTATGGGAGGCTCATTTTAGACCTCCTGGACATTTGTTTCCAATTCTTACAGTGACTGATGCCAATCACTTGTAACCGACGTCGATTCTGCTAACCAATGCCAATTTGGTTCTCCTATAACTGATACCGGTTCATCTAACCGATGTCAGTTAGGGGTCAACAGACACAAGTTACTGTGTAACCCTGTCGGTATGAGTTTTAAATCTGAGAGTTCATTTTCATTCAAAAACTTCTCAACCAATTTGTCCTTGGGTACAAAAATTTGATCCATGTACATTCTCTTTTCATTCCATTCAACATCATGACTCTTAATAATGTTAGAATTCTCTAAATCCTAAAAACAGAATCCAAAATCACCAAATCCATAACAAATGAATGTGCATTTATTGGGTTTTGCATCCAAAATTTTCCTATTATCCTTATCAATATCAAAAAAAGCTTCTGAACCAATAAAATTAAGAAAAGAAATATTTACATATTTTTCGATACAATCTTCCTCTAGTATTCCTCCATCTAGTGAACTTGAAGGGGCACAGTTAATCAAATAAATTGCTATATCAAGTGCTTCTTCCTAAAACTGCAAGGGTAATCCAACATGTATCCTCGTACTTCTAGCATGTTACATGATTTTTGTGTTCATTATTTCTACAAAACCATTCTCTTGTGGTGTTCTTTGAATCTTCCTTTCTCTACGTATTCCATTCACTGAAAAATAATCATTGAAATCCTTGCTACAATATTCACCACCATTGTTATATCTAAGGCACTTTAACTTTGAATTAGATTCATTCTCAACAATGAATTTCCATCTTTCAAAAGTATTAAAAAAATCATATTTACATTTAATACAATAAACCCATACCTTTCTTGTAGCATCATCAATGAAAATAACATAATACTGGGATCCTCCACGAGAAGCTACCTGAGCTGGTCCCCACACATCTGAGTGTACAAGCTCCAATGTATGCTCCTTCTTAGTTAACCCAACTTTGAGAAATCTCACTCTCTTTTTCTTTACAAAGATACAATGCTCACATAAATCAAGATGTAAATATTTCAAATATGATAAATTACCCTTAGCCTTTAAGATCTGCATTCCTTTTTTACTCATATGGCCCAACTGATTATGCCACATGCATGCATCTTAATCTAAAGTAGATAACACATAAAAGGAATCAATAACATAGGTATATAAATATAACGTTCCTACCTTCTTACCTCTTGCCACAAAAAAGGAACCCTTGGCGGCTTTCCAAGAGTCTATTGTGAAGGTAATCATGCAACCACCTTCACCTAGTTGCCTTACAAAAATAAGATTCCTCTTGAACCTTGGCACATGCCTCGCATCTTTCAATACCCATGTATTTCTATTTGGAAATTTTAGATGAACTTCCCATATAACAGTAATACTTCAAGGTTCATCATCACCCAAATAAACATGCCCAAAATTGTCTTGGACATAATTTTTGAAATAAACCTTATTAGGGGTTACATGGAAATAAGCTCCCGAATCTAAAACCCATATTCTATTCTATTATCCAAATAAGTAATAAGAGCATATTGAATTACCTTTGTTGTAATATTTTCCTCCTTATTTGACTCTTTACCTTTGTCTGGGTGTTGGTTCTTTTTATCCTTTGACTAACAATATTTCTTTACATGTCTTTTCTTTCCGCATTTCCAACAAGTGATTCCCTTACCTCTGAATTTAGATCTACTATCCCTTGACTTTGATTTTTCCATTATTCTTACTCTTGGATCTTTCCTTCTACATTCCTCTACTTTCTACATTTAAATCATTCTCAAATGATGATTCCTATGTACTTTTCCTATGAATTTATTCATTCAAGATTATACTAACCACATCATCAAACTTCAAAATATTATTAGTAAATTTTGTATTACTAACAACCATTACCAAGTTATCGTAAATATCAGGAAAAGAACATGAGAATAAGAGTGCTTTCACTTTATCGTCAAATGGAATATCAAAAAATTTTAACGTATTTACAATAGATCAGAAATCATTCAAATGACTAGATGTAGATCCACCTTCATGCATCTTAGAACTAAATAGTTTTTTCATCAAATAAAATTTATTTGAAGCACTAGGTTTTTCATATAAATTAGCAAGAGATTTCATTAACTCTACTGTAGAATTCACTTCTATAATATTGTAAGCCAACGATGCTGTCAGGATCAATATTATAGATCCCAAATCCTTTCTATCAAGAATCTTCCATTCTTCATCAGTCATCTTCGTATGTTTAGAATTGTCATCCAACAGTAAGTACAAATCTCTTTGATACAAATAATCATCAATCTACATCTTCCATAATTGATAATTTTGTTCGCCAAGATTCTCTACATTGTATTTGTTTTCTTCTGCCATTGTTATAGCTCCCACTCAATCAGAAAACCCTTTGTGAATAAATCTTTCAAGACAAAAAACCCTCAAAAAAATATTTTATACCAATTGTTGGGGTTAGCACAAGGTTATGTAGTAATATATCAGATCTAAGCATACATGTAATAAAAGCGGATATTCTACCAAAAGAGATATACATAATAAGAGATATAAATCAACACCAGATTTAACGTGGTTCACCCCAATGTGGGATAAATCCACCAAGAAACAATCTAATATATTATCAAAATATTTCAGAAGATATACAATTAAAGATCTACAATCTTCCACACCTCTCAGATGTTGAGTACTTTCTTTCTCTCAAGCTTCTCCTTCTTCTCCAAGAATTATCTCTCTCTCTCTCTCTCTCACAATTATTCTCACAATAATCATTAACACACTTCTAAACCATATATTCCATGCTTATATATGCATATAAAAACTTAGGGCACTTAGCCATGCAATTGCAATCAATAGATCTTCTTTAATGCTAAAATTAGATCTAATTCCCGTCGAGTTAAATAAAACACCCACGCATAGGTAACCGACATCGATTAGCCTTAACAGATGTTAGTTCCTACTTACCTAACCGATGCTAGTCATAGGTGACCGATGTTGGTCCCTCCATAACTAATGTCGGTTACTGTGATTTCCTACAAGTTTAATATAACATGCTAATCTAAAGTAATTCAGCTCCACAACTCAAATTAATAAAAATACTACCAACATGGCTGCCACCTATGGTATTTGCATGGAATGGAGGGAGTGAAGTTTGTAAAGAGGTGAATGTGGCCTATTGCATGTGGTTGGTTACATGGGAAGTCTATATGAGCTAAGATAATGCTTGAAACATTTTTCACGAAAATAAAATCCTCCACTGTCACTCAAAAACACCAAGTTATGCTTCAATGAGAGAATAAAAATGCATGTAGGTAATACTGATTCAATGCTACTCAAAATGCATCACATCGAATGGTTTTGAAATGCCAAATGCAAGATATAGATCCTCCAAAATGTGAGGAAGAAGTGCCAAAACATGAACTTCTCCAAAAGATATCTAATGCATTGAATTGTAAAATGTCAAGACATAGGTTAAAAGCCTTCCACCAATATAGGTATCCAACATAGGTTTGAGTCTACCGCTCTATATTCCTTATCAAAATGCCTAAAAAAGGAGAAATATGTCTCCTCCTATCCAAATCCACTCTCATGTTTCAAATAAATGGATGTTGGAGTCTTTTACACAATATTTATTAAGACAACAATCCTCAAATTTTAGTTGTAACTAAACTAGTTACTAACTTTTTAGCTTGAAATTCCCTGAAAGGGGTAATTGTTTTTTTTACAAATTTGAAGAAATTTTCCCTTAGATGTAGGATTGGCGTAGGAGGTAGTTCTTTAGAGGCTCTATTTTTCCCAGTGCATAGAAAATATTCTTTTACACAATTCTTCTAAGAAGCAACTAGTGCTCTTGAACCTTCTTTACTTTATAAAACAAGGTTATTTCATGGGGTGTGGAGTCAACGACATGAGTCGTGAAGAGGTAGGCAGTTTTTTATGGCTCCTCCTTACTCAAACTTACACTAGACTCTACTTAATATCTCTTTCAACTTCCTACTACCCTATCAGGATCAAAATACACATTTTGATACCAAATATAATTGCACAAACATAGTATAGCATGACTAGTTTTATTAATATTTGAAAAATATATATATATATTCAAAGGATGGATCTACAAATTTTATAGGATTTGAACAAATTCTATCCAGTGTATGGGAAGTGGATAAAATATCATATAGTTGACAAATATGCAGAAATAACATCTTGCCCCTAACTACCTTGACTAGAATACATTCAGGAACAAGCAATATAGAATAGCCCACACTAATGTGGGAATAGAAAACTAACTCTAAGACAACTAAGAGTTATATAATCAGTATTTAGAATTTTATAATTAATTTATTTATATAATGCACCTATTGTACACACAAAATCATGCACATACTACTATTTTATCATACCATCAGTATGTTGTTATATGCATGAATCTTAACTAAGAAAATTATTCACTATGTCCATCCATGCTCTTTGATTGATCTCTAATTTGATTCTATCATATATCTGTCATTTCTATATCAAATTTTGGTTAGGTCATAGGGATCCCTGTTTGTTTGGTATTTCTCACATATCATCATTTATCCCAAGACACTAGCACCCACTTTGGACATTGGCGTTGAGATGCCAATGTCCATTCTAGGTGCTCCTCTCCTATTTATTGTTTTGACATATTTTGACATTTTTGGTCATCATTTTTATTTTTCTTATCCTTATCCTATGTTTATAGTCGTCATTTTGTGTCACTAGTGTCAAAATTCAATCAAGAGATTCATATATATACACAAAATACACATGATTATTCTCGTCGGTAATTATAAGGGGCTATCACATCTACATACTATCACTAATATCAAAGGGAATGCATACATTGCATAGGAAGGGGAAGTTCCAAATTTCATAACAATCATTTTGATTAAAGATAGTTATATCCCATTATCTTAGTGTCATTAGTGCAAGGGAAATTGAATGACACTATTTCACACATAAGCACAAAGAACTAGATGGAGTCTAGAATTTAGTGCAATGCTCAGTACTAATTTCACTCATCAAGTAACTGTCGAGGTTAGCATGACTTCACATATTTCATATTTATGTAGATTTAATGTGTTTGTGAGCTTGTGTAGGTAGCTAGGGTTTTATTTTATAGTTATAGGTATTTTCATAACCCTAACAATGAATTTAAAGTGAAAAAGAATATAGTAGAGAGAAGGCATTCAAACCCAAGAATGAAGTAGATCCTGAAGATTCACTCAGACACCAGTGCATAGGATCCTCTATCCTCCTATGATTTCCCTTGTCTAACTCTTTTAGATCCCTAGAACTCTCAACAAGCTCCTATAACATCATTTCTTTCCATACCTATCATATACAGAGTCCCGCCTATCTACAGGTATTCATAGAAATTGCTAATTCACCTATTTATCCCATTTTCTTATAGTCTTGCATTGCTTGAGCATTTAGTATTTCTATTTTACTATATTTTATCATATTGTACATTTTTAGTTACTTTAAAATTAGATTTAATTCAATATTTATTAAATCATTTATTGAATCCTACCTTATTTTAAATCCTTTCCTTAGGATCCAAAAACCCTCATTCCTAAAAAGAGATTTCCATCTCCCAAGCATGATATGATCTATATGCGTATGCAATTATTTTTTCCAATGCCTCTAAATAATCTAATTTTTTTTCCCTTATGAAGAATCATTAATATGATCCCATATTCCTCCAACAAATCCTTGACTTCCAAACCCCTAATTTTTACATAGTGTCACTTGACTAAAATGTTTCCCAACATTCTCCCTCATCTACTGTAGCCACCAATAATGCTTAATCCTCTTCTCCTTTTCTTATAGTAAATTCTAACATTAATATAGATTATTTTCATGATGAGGTTTTTGTTTGTGAAAAAATTGATGCTAATAATTCTAATTCTGATAATGACAATTGAAATGTGAATGATGCTTTTTATATTAGTAGTCAAGATGAATGTAAATATCTATCTCTTACTCTTCCTATTTTTGAAATTATTTCCATTGATTTCCATAGTAAATATAATGATAGTACTCCTACAAATTCTTTGTATCTTGATGATAATCTTAATGAAATCCTTTCTTGTGAAAATATGAATGATAGTGATTGTGATAATGAAAAGTTTAGCGATGATGTTGCTTCCCCTAAGACTATTGAATGTGAATTTACCACTCATATTTCTTCTATTTGTGAAGGTGTTTACAATTTTTCCCATTATGATTCCACTCCTACCCCTTGTGAACCTCTAATTGTATCTCTTGAGCCTACACCTAGAATCCCCATAGAGCCTCCATGTTCCTCTCCTCCTCTCACACCTCCTTCTCCTCATTCCATGTCCACTCCTCTTTCTCAAGTTCTAATGATCACTCAAAGTGGAAATATCCAACCTCTCAATGTTCCTATCACTTCTTCGACCATACCTTCCCCATGATATCCTATCGCTCATAGATCTTATTGGTAATTTACAAGCACAATTTCATTCTCTTACCCTTGAAAGTAAATCCTATTATGCTTCCATTGACAATAACCCCCGTCCTGGAAATCCAATTCCGAAGAAGATTCATAATTCCTCTTTTACTAAGGGCCTCATCATACCTACCTTCTCATGGTTTGATGGCACAAGTAATATGTATTTACATATCAAACATTATCGATTATTCATAGCTTCCCATTTCAATGATCGCTTATTACTCAAATTCTTTCATCATAGCCTTGTTGATCATGTTCTCCAATGGTACACTCACTTGCCTAATATGTATATTAGTAGTTATTATGATATGGACGATGCTTTTATTAGGCATTTTATTTCCAAAAATGGCCCTAAAGTTACATATGAACATTTTCCTTCTTTTCATCAAGGAAAGAAAAAACCAATTTTAGATTACATTTTACACTTCAATTCATACATGAATCAATTATTATTCCAACCCATGGATTTATAAATGAAATTTATATTTTGTCATGGTTTAATTCCTCCATTAAAAATAAAATATCATATATGATACCTCTAATTCATTTATTCTTTTTTGCTACAAATTTATTGATTTAGAACAAGAATTAATTGTAAAACATATTATAACATTATACTTCTTCCACTACTTAATTTTATACTACCTCCTCTCCTTTTCCATCCATTGACATCCCTCATGGTCACCATCTCCTCCTTCTTGTAAGAATCTTCCTTCCCCACCACCACGTCGACCTACACCTAATTCCTCTCCTCCTCCCACCAATTAACCCTTGCACATTTTTCATGTTGTTAAGCTAAATGATGTCTTTTGTACCTAGCTTGACAAGTGCATAATCCATTTAACTTCCAACAAACATCATCCTCTTCATTGCTTGTACTTCATGTATAACATCCCTTTTTGCAATCTTCACCATATCAATGGCCACCATGATAATGACTATTGTGCTCTCCATGAAAAATTACAAAAATTAGAAGATAAAGGTGTCATTACCTTCTACTCTAGCTCTCATGAGATCTCTCTCTCTCTTATTCCACATAAGAGAGCTTCTACTACTATTCACTTGTCTCCTTCACCCCCTAGACTAAGGTTATCATCTTCTCACCTCATAAGGTCATCATTCATCAACAAACTCCAATTTTCCCACCTATAGCCACATCATCTCACCCTCCTCATATTACTACTACATCTCATATGATTCATATGCAACCTACTTCCACAATTCCTACTACCACACATCTTATTATCATCACCATTTCCTCTTACATCCAATTCGGCACTTATCCCCATGATTCTACTACTTCATATGCTCCTACCATTCCTCACATGATTATTCATCTCTAGTAGATGATATACGTTTTCCATCCCATTACCTAATGATGCACTCATGTTCTTAAGGTTATTACATGACTGTTGAGGAAATTTGTTACTAATATGAACCTCATTCTCACACTGGGGGAATCTCTCTTCTTCCCCATGTTTTTATTCTTATCATGCATGATCATGAACATGGTTTTACATCTTCTCATTATATAAATATAAATGCATCACAATTCTATATTGTCTAACTCACATTACCACTTCTACTTATCTACTATATTACATCACATACATATATTTCTATTCATCGTATACTATACTTGCCATTCTCATTCAAATACACATGATATTCAATTCACTACTTAACTATTCTTTCCATATCATACTACATTTCAACATTCAACAATCAAAACAACCATTTCAACAATACAAATAGAATCTAGCAAGCCACAGTGTAAATCACAACCATCACATCATATACCAATACAAATAAATGACACATATGATACATATATACATATATATATCATCATAAAAAATTATAGTTACAAAATAAAATCATTGGGGGGAATTCTCCATGCATCGAAACATCATCTTTAATACATCATATATCATCTTTATTATCACTATATACAATTGTGGGAGCTATAGAACTCGAAGCTTCACTGCTAACTCTACACTTTTATACCTCCATAGGTGACATTTTAATATAGAAACCTTGGTCATCTACTCTGAATATTAGTCTTGTAGCCCCACATTACATGTAAATACATCATGACCTCCTCCTATGGGTTTTTTTACTCTCTCTATCTCCACACGAGCCTCATCGTGCTCACTTAGTAAAATGGTACACATGGGTATTTCTATAGCCACCGGCTCAAGAAAATGGGAATTCTCACCAGCAATCATGTCTACCACTTCTAGCATCCCTCCTCTAAAGAGAACGTCTGGGGGAACATTCTACATCAACATGCATATAAAAGAATCTATAATCAATGTTCAATATGCATCACTTGCAATCCCACAAAAAACATTAGTTATTAAACTTCTTTGCATATTGATTAAACTAAAATGTAAAATAAAATCCTAATCTAATGTAAGTTTGCAATAAATAACTGAATATTTAAATGTTGAAATAACATCCAAGTAACTAAGCAATAAAAATATGAAACCCTAATTATGGAGAGGGTTAGAAGAGGTTGTTGGACTATGTCAAAGTGGATACCAGCTGAACAGAGATGGAGGAATATCACATAAGAGCCAAGGAATAATGTAGATCTGATAGATTTGACTAGATTGGGGCACCTAGAGAGGGATAGGGCTGCTTGTGGGCCCTTTGGTCTTATTTTTAGATGCCCTAAACTATGTAGATGCTCAGAAAACCTCATCTAATGTGTCACAATAGGTTCTCACTTGTTCACCTTTTTCGCATGTATGTTATTGTAAGATAACCGACGTACCCATAAACCTACAATGAGGAAAGCACCTATAAAAACCTCAAATAGACATCAAATCCTTAAAAAGATGCAAAATGAAGGGTTGGATTATCCTCAACTGCCACAATGATGGACTTACTACTCAGGATTTCACTATATCTCAGACTAATGTATTTTGGTGTGTGTGTGTGTGTGGAATTTTGCCCTAGGTTGTTTTTGTACGTGTCACACTTGGAGTAGCAAGTAATTAACTAGATGCAAAATGTAAATAATGTGTGCATGCAAATAATAGACTCCCATCCTATGAAGTTTGATGTAGATGAACCAACCCGTGTTCCTTGTAAAGGAGCTAGATGGATACAAATGGAGCTATAGATGCCTTTGATGGATGTAACCTTAGGTGCAGATAATACATGCTTAGTGCTTGGTCCTTTATTATGATCACATAACTTTATATTTATATGATTCCTTCATTTGCACTTCATAATTAACCTTGAAAAAGGCTAACTACCAAAATGATAAGATGCTCAAATGGATAGAAAGGACCCAAAAAGTGTGAGTAAAGTACAAAGGGGACATGGCTGCCTAGATTGGATGAGGGTGCCTGACACTAGCATCTTGGTCTAGGTGTTGGTGTCTTGGATGAAAAATTCCAAAGAATTAAAAGGAAGACTGAGAAAGCAAAGGTGTAAGACAAAGAAAAGTGATAGAAAGGAAAGAAAGGTGGCCAAATACATGGGTTAATTAGTACAATTCTTACTTAGGAATCAAATTAATAGTATAATGTAATCAGGACTAGATATTACCCAAAGTGCATGATTTTGAGTCTACATTTTCCCCCACTTTATGTTGGTGAATAGAAAGTGTGGTAACATATATTAGATAGAGATGCACACTTTATATCCATCTAAATTGATGTAGAAAGCATGCCAAGGGAATAAAAAAAGCATGGAGTGATAAAATGATGGAGTGGTGGAGACTAAAGATGTAAAAGTGTAAAAGGTTATGAAAATGAACCTAGGGTGGAAATGTGTGTGTGAATGTGGATGTTGTACCTTTTTCTGGTGTCGATGTGTGTGATTTTTTATTTATTTTGACTGATTTCTTCCCATGCAAATGGACCTGTAAAAGAGAAGACGATCAAGTCGTCAAATATGTATGTATATGTATAAAAATTATGTAAGGAAGTATGCAAATTGAAATGTTGAAAATGTGAAAAAGGAACATGTACACCTGATCCATGATGAGAAAAGAGAATAGATAGGATCCTGTAAATAATTTCAGTGCACGTAAGTTTTTTAGGTGATGTCATGCCAATATAATGGAATAAGTGTAGGGATAAACTATATGGTGTATCCCTCCAACCTTTAATTGTTTCCTGTTGTATATAACACCACTGCAAATGGTGTGTACGAGTGATAAGGACTGTCTACCGTGTAAAATCCATTATGTATGGAGTAATTTAGACTATGATGAAATACCAATCATTGTGTGATATGCCCCCTGGTATCAGATAATTTAGGTAAGGCCACTATTTGATATGCCCCATGGTTTCAGGTAATCTAGGTAAGGTCTAGTTTTTCATAGACCCAATTTTGATTGTGAGCCCTGAAATATTAAAAATGCACTATCCATGTACCATGTTGTGTGTGAAAGAGGGTTTAAAACCCACAAGTGAGGATCACGAGGGATGACGTGCACATCAACAGACATGCGAACGACAATGTGAAGAGATCTCGAGAGGAGCGAGCATCAACCAAATGTGCATGCAAATATTTGAAACACGGACAGAACTTGGTTAAGCCATCAAAATCTCCTCTATCTCATAGATCAAATGGAGTGTACATATAGGAGGTGCTAAGTAACCCCCATTACTGCAATCGGGACAACTCGAGTAGAGAGGGGGAGTTACATTCCCATAATAGAAGTGTAACTCCCAATGACACATATGATGCACTGACAAGTAAGAGAATCTCATAATGACCCCTAAATGACATGTGGACCTATGATCTCACTTAAGTGAGATGAATCACCTAATGATGTGGAAAATAATACACACCAACACACCCCCTTCATCGTAACTTAGGATGAGGAGGCAAGTCAGAAAGGAGAAATGGGTCTCGGCAAAAACCTTTATGAGGTACCTAGTACAAGAAATAAGTCCCAAGCAATGAAGGAAAACCCATTGGGAAAATCATCCACCACAAGAGAACAAAACACACTCTCTAATCTAAGAAAGATGCCAAATATGGGTCCGGCCATAGATGATCCTGAAAGGGTACCCATGTACAAGGAGGCAATCTCTCAGAAAGAAGAAGAAGAGAGAAGAAGAGGGAGATGAGAGGAATGCAGAAGATGTCATGGACGGATTTGAACTCTGCAGCTCTAGGAGGTCTCCCAGAAGAATTTCGATCATGCGATCCTCTGCCTCTGGACTAAAGAAGAGCCACCCACAATGAACTATGTGACTTCCCTTAAGAAGGACATAAATGATGTGCTGGAAGTCCACCCACTACACAAGGAAATTGAAGGCATCAACACGAAGAACTCTGAGTCTGGTGCACAGAAGTGTGACATAGGTCTAGCGAGTGAGTGCTAAGGAATTGAAGGTAATGCCACATGCGTAGAAATGTCAGAGTGAAGAAGAGGAACACCAGCAGAAAGGATGTCCAAGTGATGTGAAGGTAACAAAACATCCTCCACAACAGAAAAGGGATCCATAGCTGAGGGTGGATCAATGAAGGTCTCCGGAGAAGTGGAAGTGGTATGATTCCCGAAAGGGGCACTCCTAACAATAGAGATGATGAAATCCTTTGAAACACCTATAAATGGATGTGAAACCTATAGTACATCACAAGCAGACTCTGTGGAAAGATGATTAAGGTTAGGAAAATACTCGTCCTAATGAGGGGGCTCAACAAACAGAAGAGCGATGTCAGATAGGTATGAGTCATCCAATGAAGGTAGAGGAGTGAAGTGGGCCTCACACACTAGAAGTGGAAAGGAGGATGGTGTAATGATGGTGTGAGGATGAGTAGAATACTGCTTGATATTTGATGAGATGTGGGGGTGACAACAATGTCTGGAATAGTGAGAGAAAGAGGAGAAGAGTCCTCTGTAGTACTCTCAACATCAGAACTAGGTGCACAATCCTTGTCATCAGAAGTAGAATCAAGCGAGTCTATGTCAGTGAAACTGTCATCACACGAAGAAGAGGAGAAAATTGAATCTGTAGTAGGAACAATAGTTACAGTATGTGAAGGGTCTCCATAGAAGGACTAAAGAATGCTCTAGACACAGTGGCGTGGATTTGAGTCTGCCACGTGAAACCAGAGAGAACGAGAGATGTGCATCATCATGTGACCATAGATGTAGTTGCAAGTGTTAAGGAAGTCCTCTAGATGATGATGATCAGCGGGTGTAGGAACTGGCCCAAGCAAGAAGGGTAAAAGACCCTCATGGGTGAAGTAACGTTCCATGGAAGCATGCCAAGCTGAATAGTTCCCTCTCTCGGTGAGAAGTGGTGGAGACTGTAAGGTGATCCTACGAAACTCACATCTGGAAACTACACTCTCCATGATGCAAAATGAAAGCTGCACAAAAGCAAGACATCAGACTTGGCTGATAATGTGTCTACGTGTGTAGGCCCAAGAGTACAATCAACCACCCCGAGAATGTGGCACTTTATAAAGTAGTGCATTTAAAAAATTGACAATGCCATCACATAGTGTGTGATAAATCATCTAACTTTGACAAAGGAAGTGCTAATTAATGAGCAACAAGTCAAAAGTTATGGCATAAATACAATTCCCGCAACTGATGGAAAAAGTCAATAAACACTACAAACTAATTTAAAAGTGCAGAAAATAAGTGCAAAGGGTATCGTGTGACTACTCATTGGAAACGGAAAAAAAATTTAGTAGGGGTTTTTTTTTTACTGCGAGGGTGGATTAGCCTCCTTCCAACCCTGGACCTTGCCCTCCATCTTTGAAAAGCATAGGAAGGGCATAATACAAGCCAAAATACAGCCTTAAAAAATAATTTACAATGTCGTGACAAATTTTTTGCCTCAAAACATTAAAAATGAGGAATTTTTTTCACCTACTAACAATTTTAAAAGGAAGTGGGGCCCATGCTAGGAATGTCAAGCCATGGTGGAGTCGTTTGAAGACCCCAAATTGCCAAAAAATGCCAAAAACGACTGAGTAGAGTTAAGGCAAGCTAGAACGGTTGGGAGTTGTTACAGGTCTACACAAGGCCACATGGTGGAAGGCTTGGAGAGTGCTGCAGGTCTGCACAAGCTGGAGGAGTTGTTTGAAGACCCCAAACCGCCAAAAAATGCCAAAAACATTTTTCCAATGCTGGAGGCAGTGTGTGGCTGGATGTGCATGTAACCGTGTGAGTTAGAGCGACCAAAACATCAAGCCAATAATGTTTTCCAATGTAAAAAATGCAGGTTGAAGTGACCAAAACAGCAACGACTGAGCAGAAGTCAAAAAAACGTTTTTAAATGCAAAGGAGGGCACATGGGAGCTGTTGGAGTTTGGGAGCACCGAGCCAAGTTGCATTTTGATCCCACAACGAACCAGCACTCAAAAAAGGGCCAAATCATCCAGTTTGATCAAGACCATGGAGGGTAATGAACAACTCGAACCAGGAGAGTGCATAAAGATGTAGGGTCGAGTTCAGAAGTGTGATCGAGAAATGCACGTAACGAAGAGGCAGAAAAATGTCCACAAAGTGCAAGGAGATCAGTAACCAGCAATTAGGATCGATCAAACCATGAAGGAGCACCTTGAACCTACAATTTTCTCTCAACACAGAAAACACCAGCATAAAACCAAACACAAGAACCTCCCTTTTCTTTTCTTTTCTTTTTTTAAAATAATACACCAAAAAAAGAATGCAACCCTGGAGATTCGAGCGGTCAAAGACTCTAGACCCAAAAACACCAACAACTCAAACACGACCAAACGAGCCATGATCAACCCTGTGCGAGAGGTATGGTGCCCAAATCAGTACAAGTAGAGCATGATTGAAATATCCATTACAACACACACACAGAATCTTTTTATCACATCGGAAGCTGGAAAGCACGCACAGAAACACTGATGACTGCACGGATCCACAAGATCTACTTTGATACCATGAAACAGGGTTTAAAACCCACAAGAGAAGATCATGAGGGACAACATGCACATCAACGAACGTGCGAATGACAGCGTGAAGAGATCTTGGGAGGAGCGAGAATCAACTGAATGTGCATGCAAAGATTTGAAACATGGGAAGAACCTGGTTAAGCCATCAAACTCTTCTCTATCTCATAGATCAAATGGGGTGTACATATAGGAGGTGCTGAGTAACCCCCAGTGCTACAATCATGACAACTTGAGTGGAGAGGGGGAGTTACATTCCCATAATAGAAGTGTAACTCCTAATGACACATATGACACATTGACGCACTAATGCGTAAGAGAATCTCATAATGACCCCTAAATGACATGTGGACCTACGATCTCACCTAAGTGAGATGACTCACCTAATGATGTGGAAAATAATACACATCAATAGTGTGTAACTCTGTATGAGGTGAATAATTCACCCATATGATGCCCCCCTCATTTGTGGTGCATGCAACATCACTGAAGGAGAATGCAGTCTAAATCAGGATCGACCGCTAACACTATGCCCTACGGGAGGGAAAGAGATATGTTTGGTATACACCAAGGCACATGCAAATAAGTGGTTGGGAGACAAGTGTTAGTACAATAAAATACATACATGCATGTATAAGACAAAATGTAAGCTAAAAAAATAATGTGTAAGATAGAACAGACAAAAATACAATGTAGATAGTAAAAAGTTGGTTACAAACATGGGACATCACTCACAATGTTACAAGAGAATCAAGGATGACAAAGACAAAATAATACAAGTGTGAAGACAAGACAAAGGGAAAATTCCGTAAACAATGGTAGGCAAGTCCAAAAAATATAATAGATAACCATGGTGGAAAATAGTTCTGAAAAATAATTGTTGCACATAAAACACTCATTAGTGTGTTAGAAAAATAATAATTATGTCAACATGTGTATAATATGATAAAATAGTGTGTTATGGAACAAAATTAAATGATAGCACATGTAGTGTATGAAATTGGATACCCCCAAGAGACGTTGTGGGACTGGTACTAGGTACTGTGCCAAGCATTCATGCTATGTGTAATGAGCCTATATAATCTGAGATCACAACTAGAAAGGAAATTCAATGCACATGTGTGGATGATAAATATAATGAAGTACAAGATATCTATCTAGCATGTGTAATAAATTGAACTTGTACAAGTAAATACAAGAACGAGTTAGGATCCACATGCCCATAAGTGAATGCGATTGTTTTTAGTGAGGTTCATTTATTTATGCCTCCTCAACAGTCAAGAATGAACCATAAATGATAGTGCGTCATCAAGAAATGGTTCAAATGATATGTTATGTGTGGTGTGATGTGATGACTATGTAGTGATGATATGTGACATAGAGATGAGGTGTAATAATGTGTGAAATTCTAGCCTAAATCATATATCACAACAAGATAATGGAAGAAGTGATTATTTATCCTAAAGCGTATATCACTAGATGATACTAGAGGAAATGATTATGTAATCTATGACGTACATCACTAATAATGTCATATGATAAAAATATTGAATGATGAATATGTAAGTGTGTTGAGGTCCATTTGTGATGTATACCCTCAAAAATCCAGTATGGACAGTGAGACTAGAGTGTGTCATCAGGTAGTGACTGCAGCATGTAAAAGTAGATGTGTAAAAATGCTTAATATGTGTAATAGATGTGGTGATGAGAAATCGGCATGTGATGTGTAATTTTTAGTGTGTAATGTAGGATGTATAGTATGTAATGCAAGATGTGTAGATGAGATAAGGTGTGGAGATGCATAGTAAATGTAAGACAAAAGATGTGGGATGCAAAATGTAAAATGTAAGATGATGTATATGTATAAAAGTGTAAGATGTTTGAATGTACATGATGTGTATTTTTTATTGTACAGTGTGTGAGGCCATGTGTATAGGATTACCTCAACATTCAAGTGTGAACCGAAGCACAAGAGTGCATCATAAGGTAGTGACGATGAAAATGTATGGGGATGTATATGATGAATGCAAAAGCCTTGATGCAATGTGTTGAAGATGGAAGATAATAGATGATGTTATAAGACGGGAGGAGTAAGTATGATTACCCCCAAGTTTATGGTGATGAGTGTTTTATTCGATGAATGATGTTTGGAAACAAATATAGAAGTGATGTATGAAGGTCATGAAGTATCATAGATATTGTAAGATTGATTGAGTGATGGGATAGATGATAAGAGATTATATTTTATGTGTGACGAGCAATATATGGTTGTAGATAAATGTATGTATGAGTGATTATATAATATATAGATATGTTAATGAGCCATGTAATGCATTGATGAAATTGGTTTCTTACTGTAAGATATCCCTCAAAAATCATGTAAGAACCGTAAGAACACAAGTGTGTCATCACGGGGTAAGATGACAAGAGTCACCTACAAAATACTAAGTTTGTGTGAAGAGGTGGAAGCATGTATGGAAGAAATAACAAAATGACCATGGGATGGTGTTGAAGTTTCAAATGTGTCTAATAATCAGTAGAAGGGGTGGTTATTTTGAAAAAATGAATTGGAAACAAAAGTGGAGTAGGATGTGGAGGAATCTTGAATGGTGGTAATTTAGATGGGATTGATGACGCTGCAAAAGACTTGATAGTAGAAGGTGGACTAATATTGAAAGGAAGTTGCATATTTTGACTTGGTAATGTTGTATTGCTTTTGAGAGGAAGTTGCTTAGGTGGTTCTTGAGTCTTTGGATAAGGAACCTTAGAAATGATGGAACGATGCACATTAGATATAGATGAATCATATTTAGGAACCTATTGATATGTAAAAATTGTAGAGGGGCATGCAACAGAATGTTATAGATGGAATGAGATAAATACTTGATGCTCAAGATGCTTGATTCTTCATCATAAAGTAGAGTAGTCATTGTCATTATGTCCATTGATTCGATGATAATTGCAATATGGGAGACATTGATAATTTTTAATTCGCTAAGGAGGATAGCCTTGAGTAGATGGTAAAGTGGTCAATTGATGACTAAGGAGTGCAGTAAGAATGTCATGTTGTGTAGCATTGCAATCAAATGTGAGAGGCTCTGGTAATGGTATGAATTGAGGCTCATTGATATAAGCATATGTAGAAGACATAAAATGAAGATGGGATGTAGAAGGAGAATGAATATGAGCCTGAGAAGAATCCTTAAGATGTTGAATTTCAGATTTAAGAGATGTAATCTTGAATTCCACAGCCTGAAATTTGTCTTGAAATAAATAATAAAAATCTTGAATTGAGTCCAACATTGTTTGATTAGATGGAGGATCACAAAGACTAGGGCCATCAGATAAGCAATTGAAGATAGGACTTATTTCATGTGGCGACATATCTTGACGAAGATACATGGTGTATAAGGGGATGTATTATAAGTAAATCAGACAAAGATTTTTGAGGAATTTTACAACCCATGATAAAGAAAAAAAGAGGATCATAAGTGTGAAAGTGTTCGGGTTCACCAAAATTATTAAACGAACATGTAAAATAATGGCCTAATCTAATGCACATATTTAGTAAATAAATGAATACTGAAAATGCTAAAATAATACCCAAGCAATTACAAAATAACAATATGAATGTTGGACAAGTCTCGTCATTCCTAATCAAATGAATGAACTACTAATGAAAGCAACTAGAAACTCATAACATGGATCATTTATATTACATATAACATGATGTGATGGAGGAATGTGCACAAAGTTATGATGGATCCTCGTTGTAGCTGATGACCTACAAATAAGACAGAGAAAAAGGAGATTGATTAGATGGGATATGTGTTGGCTGCCCAAAAAAGTGGATCTAAGGAGCGTTGAATTCCTTGGTAGATGTCAACCCCCATTTTAAATAAATATTGAAGTAAAGGATTGATAAATAAATTACATGCACAAAAAAAAGTACTACTAAATATGAGAAATAACAAAATTGATATGAAAGCTAATTTGATTAAAATAACTGTAAATGAAAGGTTACCTAGTCTGGGTCGATGATGACCTAGGTTGTGCAGAAGCAGGGTGGAGGTGACCTATGACTTACGATTCGAAATGTATAATGAGTATGCATGCCTACAAGATCCTCGGTGTAAATTGGAAAGTAACAGAGTTCTGTGGATGCTAGAAGAAGACCTGCAGAATGTTCTCATAGGTAGAAAACATGAAGGAATGGATAAAAACAATAGTAAGGAAGGATTTATTGGTAAGCAAGACTATGGTCAATGATGACCAGGTTGATTCGACGATGACTATAGAAAATTTGGGTAAGGACAGGGTCAAAAGGATGAAACGGGAGATCTGCAAGCAATGAAGCTGGAAAAGAATGTTGCTGAGGGAGCTCTGGGTGTTGTAGAAGTTGATATGAACCTGAAATAGATTAAAAACAAGCAATAAAAGGATAATATGATAAATATTTCATAAATGACACACAGAATATGATAAATCTCATGAAAGATGATAGTAAGTGATGTAAGCATGTTCTAACAAGATTCACGAGGTTTGTAACTGTCGCAAGAATGCTCTGGTATAAGAGTTAGTTCACAAGTCACGTGGAAGATCCAAAGTTCACATGCATCTGATTTTTGATCTCCATTTTGGAAATATTTAATTTAGTTTTATAGGGTCAATGGTGACTGGGTTGGGTTGCCTCCAACCACAGGGAAAGTTTGCCTAATGGGCTAGCTTTTGTGTTAGTGGCGTGATTTTATGTTTTTAAGAGTTGGAAGGGTGCTTCAAATATTATGTGTGTGATTATATTACTTAGGGATAAATCATGGGTAATTAGGGCATAAAAATAGATAGGAAAATGTGTAGGATAGGGATTTAGGATAAAAGCATCCTAAATAGAAAGTGGATTAGGGCAGGATATGATGTGGATAGTAATTAATTAATAGAATTTAATTAATTAAATTAAATAAAGGTGATGGGATGGGAATTTTAAATATATTAAGAGGGTGTATTTAATTAAAGGGGACCTATATATGATCCTAATAAAATATGCGCATGCAGGTAGAAAAGGGTAGGGATACCTAATTTAGGTGTCTACATTTTCTCCTTTTTGTTGAGTGGTTTGCACTAACAAGCCAAGAGACAAAAAAAAAGTGAGAGGAAAATGGTATGATGAGGATTGAAATGAGGTAGAAGATGAGATTTCTCTCAAATGGGGGATCAATTACACCAAGGGAAATCGATGACGTATTAAAAAAAGGTAGATGATGAAGGGAAGGTTGGTAAAGAAAGTTGGGTAAAGGATAACATAAGGAAAGATGCCCCAAGAAAAAAGGATCGCAATAAAAATGAAAACCATGGTGATGAATCAAATATTACATCAGTAGAGGGAAAATTTCATTCTCAATGGAGACGAGCGGCAATGCTCTACAGGCCAATGAGTGCGTGAAAATCACTAAAAAATGGAGAGAAACCAATGGTGAAGCTCTCAAATGGATGCAACCTAAAATGATCACGAGTCATAGGAAAGCATCAAAGTATGCACAAATAAATGTAAAAAATATGCCAAATCCTTCATACATGAGGAATCAAGTGAAAAAATATGCATCTGCAAGGGGTGAGGATGAAAATAATGGTGCCCCAACACAAGACACCAAAGAAGGCCAAAAAGGCAAGTAATGAAATAATTTTCCCTAAAGGGAAGATAAGTATGGCCATGAAGGTGTACTTTGTTTGTAAATTGGATAATATTGAAAAATGAAATGCCAAAAGAGAGTAAATATGGCCATAGAAGTGGAATTCGAAATTGCAAAAGGATAGGATCAAAATATTGAAATAGAATGCCCTAAAAGAGGAAAATAAATATTGCCACAAAGGTGGACTTTGAAGAATGCCTAAGAAGAGGTCATAAAAAAAGATTGGGGAAGCCAAAGTGAAGGCTACCAAGGCAAGTTGAGAGAAACTAAGGTCAATTGACGGCGACCTAAGGGGTTCGATGACAAAAAATTATCGGTGGCTATATAAGCCTGGAGTCGATTGACAATGCTCATTTTCACGTACGAGAGAGATCAGAGTAATTAAAGAGAAATCTCATAAATGGAGGCTGCAAGAGCTGTAAAGAAACACCAGAGGGTACATAGAATGGTGAGTAACAAAACTCAAGCTTTTTTTTAGTTTAATTTTGTATTTATTTACTTTTTAACATTTTTTAGAAAAATTGGATGATGTCAAGGGTGGTTGGCAGTGACCCAAGAGGGTCGATGTTGGCTAAGCCTTAAGGCGTATCGATCAGCCTTAAAACATGTCAAACCAACCTGGGTCGGTGTCAACTAGGGTAGATGGATTTTGATTGCATTTAGGATTGAGGGTCTAATGTTTGCATGTTTCTTTTGTGATTGCAAGCTAGAGAGACCCTATACTTGAGAGATAGACTGACTTCTCTATATGAAAAAATTAGTGGAGATGTGACAGATGTTGAGTGAGATTACTAAGTTGTAGTAGGGTTAGGGGGATTTAGACATTATCAGAGAATCCCATGAGATGTTGGGTTGATGATTAAGTTGGTAGAGAGATGGGACTGACAAACTGGTACCTTCTTGTTCAGAACAAAGGAGATGACCATCACCTTGGAGGAGGTGTATAAGATACTCAGATTTCCTATATATGGGGAGTACATAGTTCCCATCATAGTTGATAGTAGACTAGAAGTTTTAAAATGACTATTTGGAGATAATGCACCCCATATTAGATTCTCTTTAGGGACATTTTCTTATGAGCTAAGGTATGAGGAAGTAGTACCACGAAGCTGTTTGATCTATTTGGTTGTGATGGTAGTGTTTTTCTATGAATTTACAGACTCAAGAGGAGCTTGGTTTCCATGGGCACTAGTTGGTATGGTTGCAGTTATAGTGGATCACCAAATAGTATTTTATTTTAGGAATTCATTGCTAGCTCACGTATACCATGAGCTATCGAGACATGGAAGGCATGAGGTTAGGGTTGGATGTAGGCTTCTTGATTCACTGTTGGCCCTATGAGTAGATTGTTAACATTCAGCAGCCAGGGATTCCATGGGTCACAGGGATAACATAGAGCTGGTGGTTAGGGTTTTTAAGATGGAGGGTCATCTAGGCCTTCAAAGATAGGGGAACAAAGGACTAGATTGGTATGTTGATCAGTTTGTGGAGTTAGAGACTGATCAGATTAGATGGTGGTTATATAGGGATTTCCTTTCATGGTAAGGAGTAGATGCAAAGATTTCCAGGATGAGGTCAACATGATGTATTCAAGGGAGATGGTTAAAGAGATGATAAAGGCCATTCAGTTTGATTGAGTGCAATGATGGTTCAGAGTCGTCCAGACTATAATAGATGCTCCTATTTTATATAGTAAGGAGGAGGTTGACAAGGATTTTCCGAGCCCTGTTATGGTAGATCCATTGGAGGAATAGGATGCACTGTCGGATGATCATGATGAAATAGAATTCAGAGTGGGAATTTTTGATTGGATGACCACTTTCTAAGAAGATAGAGTGGATTTGGAGGGAGGAAAGGAGGAGGTAGAGAAGATGGAGATTAGGGGAGATGTAGAGGTAGCTCTGGGAGGCAGAGATGGAGGAGTTGGAGATACTTCCGAGTTAGCACAGCTTCATGCTGAGTTAGATCAGAAGAGGGTGGAGAGAGATGTTATGGTCCAGGACTGGGACATATTTGTACAAGATAGGGACTGATAATCAGGAGGCCTATAGGGTCCGTTTTAGAGAACTTTCTACTATAGTAGTTTTTTAAGCTATAGGTAGAGGACAGGAAACACCGCATCAAGGAGGAGATATTTCACCTCCTGGTATTATATCGATTGATATATATAGAGCCTTAACCTCAATGTTAAGTATTATTAGGGGATCTTGATCGAGAAGCTGCCAAAGAAACTTCGATACTAGGAGCATCTGCATAAGATAGAAGTAGGTGGATTTGGGTCATCGAGGAGCATAATGAGTGTGACTCTTCCACACCGACGAGAGGGCCAGCATGGAGGTGACAAGGCCGATAGAAAAACAGAGGGATCCGTCCTCCAGGGGTAGGATATTAGGCTTTCTAACATTCACTTTTCTAGTTTCACTGATATCCCTACTTTGAGAGAGCCTTGTTAGTGGGAAATGATGTACTAATACATTTAATTCTCAATATATATATACACACACACACACACACACACACACACACACACACACACACACACACACATATATATATATATATATATATATATATATGATATTATTTTTTCACGATTTGATATATGTGTGTTGCGTAATGTTGATCATTTGATTTATGGTGATTTTGACACATGATATGATGTAATTTCATTCATACCTATAGGTATCCATCATTTGGTTGTTTTTTTATCCCCAATCCTTTTCACATGTATCTTTGATTCATGATTAGACGCACCTTTCATTATCTCAATATATCTATCTATCCTAAATACATCAATACTTACTTACACTAATTGATTATCACATCCAAATTAATTTTCCATCCACATTACATTCTACCCATTTATCACATTACCATGATCAAATTCAAAACAAACATGTAATCCTAATCCTCATTAACCATACAACAAATTCACATCATCAATAATCTATGCATATACAAATCCCAATTAGCACAACATCATATCCAACTTCATAATCTAACAATCCAAGTAAAATTAAATAATTTCATCTTATAATTTTACCATCAACATCAAATATAATTCAAATATGCAACCAATCCACATCATCATCACATATCCCTATCAACATTACACAACACACATATATCAAATCGTGAAAAAATAATATCACAATTTGATATATGTGTGTTGTGTAATGTTGATCATTTGATTTATGGTGATGTTGATAGGGATATGTGATGATGATGTGGATTGGTTGCATGTTTGAATTATATTTGATGTTGATGGTAAAAGTATAAGATGAAATTATTTAATTTTACTGGGATTGTTAGATTATGAAGTTGGATATGATGTTATGGTAATTGGGATTTGTATATGCATAGATTATTGATGATGTGAATTTGTTGTATGGTTAATGAGGATTAGGATTACATTTTTGTTTTGAATTTTATCATGGTAATGTGATGAATGGGTAGAATGTAATGTGGATGGAAAATTAATTTGGATGTGATAATCGATTAGTGTAAGTAAATATTGATGTATTTAGGATAGATACATATATTGAGATGATGAAAGGTGCATCTAATCATGAATCAAAGATGCATGTGAAAAGGATTAGGGATAAAAAAATAACCAGATCATGGATACCTATAGGTATGAACGAAATTACATCATATCAAGGAACACATGAAGAAAAGATACCTCTAATTACATTGGAGGTTAACATGAGGGGATCTGAATAAGGAAAGGCACATGTAAACAAAACATGTGTTAGAATGTAACCAATGTTAGTTAGTTATATCAAAGATCACAAAGAGGAAATGAATGGAATAAAATCATAGACCTAATGTCAACACGACAAAGTTGTTTGAGATGTAACTTGTACATGGGAAAAGGGTTCTCCGTTAGTGGTGTTCCCTAAATATCTACCCTAGCTCTAGGAAAGGGGGAAGAGCAATGCTAAAATAAATCTGACCAATGCGGGAGGCCTTCAATGCCATGATATAAAGAGTAGTCATCATTCGAGGGTATCATTTACTTTATACATATGTGATATAGATGGAAAAAGATAACATATATGATAGCTTTCCTTTAAGGTATCAATCTATTTCTTTGATTTGATTTTAATTTTGATTTAATTTTTTCCTCTTTTTTGACATGAACATATTTCCTTCGAGGGATTAATCTATTTTTAAGTGTTTTTACTTTTGATTGGAGCATCCTTTGATATTGATTTTGACATGAGGAAGAGCTAGGTATAGCTAAGTAGACCACTTAGGAGGGGACAATGAATGTACAAGAGACACCCCTAGACCCTTTGCATGGTTCCAATGGGTGAATAAGAGGGTTATGGATGTAATGATCATGGATCTCTGGCCAAAAGGGAGAGCCTATGCATAAGAAATATGCTACGAGAAAATCCATGGTGCTCATACTTAAGGTCACATATAAGAAAGTGACAGATGACCACATAATTCCAAATCACTATGATGAAAGACGGATGAGGCTAATGATTGAGGTATGTGTTATCACAAAATTACAACACCCCCCAAATGACCTTGTTTTGGATGGGGCAACCAGTGTAATTTATGTAACATGGGGTTATCTCTCAAGCTGTGGGACTTGCAAGATTAAGATAACCCTCTAGAGAAGGATGGTTCCTCTTCCTAATTCTACCTACCACAAGATACTCCTAATGCAGAAAATAAAACTACCTAATCCTATTATAACATTCCAAGGAGAAAGGGAGAGAGATGCATGAAAATGAACCTACACAAATAGCGGTGATACACTAAGAAAAGAAGGTGCTAGACACAATCCAACTACCTGAAAAATGAAGAGAGCTTAGAAATGGAGAGGGTGGACAAGATGCACCATAGAAAAAAAATAAATTCACAAAGAACACCATTTTTTTCCATCAAACATATCTCCCAAAAACCTACAATAAACATTAAAAATATGCACATTATACCCTGTAGTGAAGAGAGGTGAGTAGAGACAATAAAAAATGCAAAGGATGGAAAAAATGCATAACAAAACATAGTTTATTGCTCCATTAAAGTTTTCACAATACAACATTAGTGAGAAAGAAGAAAGATAATACCCATTACAAAGCATGGAGAGGAGGCTTGAAGCTCCAAATTCAACCTTGTAGAGAAGAAAGAGAGAGGGGAAGAAATGGAAAATTACTAACTCCCCTACAAATGAGCCCTTCATTACAATTTATAGAAAATTTGAAGAGAGAGAATACAACTCATATTTTTATTTCCCGCCACTTGAACTTTTCCCAAAGAAGGTGAAAATCATGGTCTGTAATCTCCAAAAGTAATCCCAAATTGATTTGTAACTTGCATCATAAGAAAATGGCTCCCCATGCTCATTATTTATACTCCCAACCACCTTGAAATAAATGTTTTGAAATGGGTCTTTTTATGCAAAATTCACCATGAAATATCCATTAATTTCTAAATTTCTCTATCTCTATGTAAGGTTTTTGTAACCATGATTCCAACGAGAATAATTTTATGAAAATCCATTGAGAAACACTCAAGTTATGAGCTTCTGAGTGCAAGTAGATAGTTTTTGGTTTTTCCAAGCTTAGCTTGATATTCATGGGAATGTGCAATCAAAATTATGGCTGGAAATAATTATTTATTATTTATCTCTTTCTCCCAATGTTTTCCATATCATTTTAATGCTTGGAGAATTTAAATTTGGTGGCGACATCATATGATTTTCCATCATTTATGTTAAAATAAGAAGGGGGGAGGAATTTTTATATTTATATTTAAAACAGTGTCCAGCTCGGCCAAGATGGCTACTTCCTTACATTTTTTATCACTCCTACCCATACACCGAGCCACTCACTGATGCCACGATGACTCCTTATATCTCCAAATCACTACACGCACATTTTGAGTTCAGTGCCAACTCGATGATCCCCACCAACATTGAACACTTGCTTTGTTACATCCATCAATTGCCTCATGCTTTGTGCCATTGACCAACCTTCCAACTCAGCATCCCCAATCCCCACGATCTCGGGTTGTGCATTATAATGGCTCCCATGTGTCAGTTCACTTCATAAATGGAGAGCTCATCGTAGGCTTCCCCTAACTCAGTGCCACTTGTCGCACTAACTCGATCTCACTTTGAACACTATGCTAGTTTAGTGCGGAGTAGGCTTGGATTTTGCAAGGCATTTAGACGTTTTTAGTCATTATAGATGTCAAAATATAGTCACTTTTAAAATATGACCGCCATGCTTGACAAGAAAAATTATAATTTAAACGTTAAAATGACATGTACATTACAAATTTAACCATCAATATATATATATATATATATATATATATATATATATATATATATATATATATATATATATATATATATATATATATATATATATATATATATATATATATATATTTAAAAAGTTAGTAAATTACTTATTATATTATATATATTTTGAAATTCATCAAAAATCTAATATAAATTAAAATCAAAATTAAAAAAAAAAAAAACAAGAAAGAATCTTATTATCTTTTTCATGAGTATGAAATATAAACTATGAAATAGAATTAGAAACTGCAAATTATTAATTACTAACTTAGTAACTATCCATCCATGAATATGATCCACGGTTACATAATACATTGCCTTTTTTCACCGTAGCCTGCAGGTCCGCAAATACAAAAATCCAAGCGGTAATTTGAAACAAAAAAATTAGAATATGTTTTTTTTTTTAATTTAGTTTTCCCTCATCTCCGGCCTCCATGATTCCTCTAAAGTTCTGAACTTGGAAGATGGGAATGGGATAAAACCTTAACTGATTGTTGCAATTACAAATCTTGGCAGAGTTGTAGTGAAATGTACAAACGGCTAAAAGGGCATAGCGTGTTGCATATAGTTCAAGTTCAACACAAAGAAATAGTTGGCAGGGGAAAATTGGCATAGTGTACTCCTAAAATTGTTGTTACTACGGTAAGATCTTCCTGAGTTTGAGTCTCTATTAACTAAAAAAATAATATTTGTAGTTTTATAATTTTTTTAAAGTCTTTTATATATCAAATTACATACCAACACCACAAAACTGAATTTGGAAATGCAATCCATGTAGCTGTCTCACACTTGTAAATAGGCTTCACGCTACCAGAATTTGAAAATCACTTTCAAATATGTGCATAGGATTCACGCTAGGGGGAATTTGGGAGCTACTTTACGCTACTGGTAAACTTCTTATCTTTTACGATTCTAGACATTTATTTATTATAGTTATGAAAATTTCATTAAAACTGTGCTAAAATTCTCTCTTTTTGTAATTGTTTTAAAAATTGAAGTTATTAAATTTCCAACAATTAAATATTACTTTTATGTGGGCCCTTCTCACTTTTTTGTTCATTCATTTTTATCAAGATTTACATTAGAATGATTTTCATTTTTAGATACAAAATTTGTGGTGCATTATTATAAAGAAATTAACATTTAAATTGATTTTGCACGTTTTGTAAAATGTCAAAAAGAAAGAAGTAACAAAGGACAATCAACCAAATGTTTAAATGGTCAATTCCATCTCAAGATCTTCAATGTGAAGTTATTTCTGAATTTCGACCTAATATTGATTTGAATGAAGATATTAATGAAGATATAGAAATTATGGGAGGTGAGGTCGAAACAAACAATACTGCTTGCAAAGAGGTAAAACATAAATTGAAGAGAGTTTATAGAGTAGAGTGGGAAAATAAGTATACATGGTTAAATAAACTATCCATGAGGATAAAACTTTAATGAAGTGTAAATGGTGTGAAACATATGGAGCACCAGGTCCATGGGGAATAGGAGATGGTTGTACCAGCATGCAGAAAGATGCAATTGTAACCAATGAGAAATTTAATGTTCACAAACTATCACATGAAAAATGGGTATGTGATAAGTAGAAAAATGTTTTATCTATTACAAAACATATAACAGAGATTGAGGATTCTAACAAGTATAGAACTATCAAAATTATGAAGGTGGCATATTGGGTTGCAAAACAGGATTTATCTTTGTCTACATATGACTCTCTTTTTTCACTTATCATGTCATTAGATACATCATGTATGCCCAAGAATAAATACTATTCATCATATACAAACCAAAAGGCAGCCAATCAATTTATTTTTTCTATATCTAAGTATCTTGAAGAGATACAGATCTTGAAGATGAATGAGAGTCCTTATATCTCTTTCATGTTAGATGAAAGCATTTATCGTATCCTAGATAAACATCTTATTTTTATGCAACATTTCTAGATTCACAAGGATTGGCGTTACCAATCTCTCAATCCATGAAACTTATTAGTGTTGGTGATGGAAAAGGAAGAACAATTTATGATGCACTACAAATTTTAAGAAATGAACGGAATATTTTGAACAAAAAATTGATAGTTATTTCTATGGATGGTGCTTATTCTATAGTGGGAAATGAAAATTGATTTGTGACCTTGTTAAAACAAGATGTGCCAAATTTAATAGTTGTTCATTGTGTTGCTCATCATGAGGCATTAGCTACATTAGATGCTTCTAAAATGATACCAGAGTTAGTGTTTGTTGAGAAAGTGGAAAATAAAGTCTATTCATGGGTTCAAAATTCAACAAAAAGAACTAATGAGTTGATTGCATTACAGGAACTTATGAAACTGGAAACTCTCTAGTGCCTTTAGATTCATGGAGTCAGATGGTTATCTAGGGGACAAGTTATTGAAAGTCTAGTGGCATTGATGCCTGCTATAATGACTTTGTGAAAAAGTGAAAAGAAAGAATCATGGTATGATAAGGCAATAATGTTTTTTGTTCAGTATTGTTTGCACATGCTTGTTGATGTTATGTGTGAACTTAACAAGTTAAACAAATAATTTCAAGTGGAGCACATTGATGTCACTTCTCTTAGAGCTATAATTGATTCCACTATTAATACTCTAAGGAGAATGTTTCTAATAATAATTCATTTCCAAATGGTGATTTTTACTTATCAAAATTTTTGGAGGCATCTCAGTTTGGCTATCTACAAATCATTGATAAAGAGGGAGTAGTTCACAAACATGAATTTCTTTACACATCTATTCCTAATGCACACGGTGATACTCTTAATACACAAAAGCAACAATTTAGTCCTTGTATTGATGGAACATTACAAAGTTGCATACAACTTACAAAATATTATGTTCAAAGATTAATAGATTGTCTAAATGCAAGGTTTCCTGATCTTTATGTTTTCAATGCAGTGAATTTGCTTAGTCCCTCACACTATTCACATGATGTTCTAGTTAGAGAATATAATTCAATGCATTGGATTGAAAAACTTTTCCAACATTTACAGCAGATTGTTTGTAATGAAGGGACCCATCATTTGACATTGAGGCTTGTAAAAAAGAGTTGTATCAATTTATTGATACACTCCACTCAGGGTGTGAGGGATTTTCTATTAGAGAAGCATGGAGGGTATTTTTTTATTTCTAAAAGTTGGCAAACCAACTTTTCAAACATGTTAAAACTATGGCAGAGTACACTTGTTATTCCTGCAAGTACAACAACATGTGAACGAGGGTTTTCAAAGCAAAACCTAATTAAAGATATAAGAAGATCAAAGCTAGAAATCATAACATTGGATGCACTTATGCAAGTGTCACTAAATGGACCTGATCCTTCTATAATCGAATGAGAGAAAGTGTATGACATTTGGAGAGGGGAAAAACAAACAAGGTCACAAAATATTTTGTGAAAGCATGGTTGATCAATGTAAGTTTTAGTTCTTTGATAAACTCATTTTATATAAATAAAATTTGTAGTGATGTTTTATTTCACATGATGTTTATATTCTACTAAATATCTAGAAATATTATGCATTTAATTTTATATTATTTATTTCAATTTCATTTTAGAAATTTATTCAAAAAAAAATTTCAATCTTTTAGATGTGAAATTTTACTCAATTTTTTATTTTTTGTAATAGTTATTATAAAAATAAATTTGATGTGGATATTATATTTTGAACGTCAGATGACATCCATATTATTGTTTAGACCGTCAAATAAGATTATTGTGACATGTAACATTGAACATCAAAATCCAACACTAATGCGGAGCCTCTCACCTTTGAGAGAACCTGTCCCTACCCGGCCCGTGTCGCTTATGCTTTTAAACTCTGATTCACCCGCAATGAGGGCCTTATGCACCCCTCACGCCCACAATGTACTCACCACTTGACTCGGTCCTGAGCTCGTTCCACCACATCCCTTTGACACCACGAGGTGCCATTGACCAGCCTATTTCTCACAATGCATGTAGTGCGAGAGTTTCATATATTTTAGGCCCATGACACACAACTCTGACTCAGGCTGCTCAGACCTTCTAATGTTGACATGTCCCCACTATACCTCGGGGCAAGTTTGGAATTTTGATGCACGCACGTCCCAAGTGCCTCTGGGCCACTAAGGACCCAATTCCCCAATTTTTCTACAAGACTCCCGATCGATCTCCTTTTCTTCACTAAGTGTTGTGCCACCGAGTTCTTCATGCCTTTGCCTCGGCCGACTAGGGATCTGTTTTTGTTGGAAATTACTAGGCCGCCATGCACCTACCTTATAACTCGACCCCCATTCCACTCTGATGGGCCACTGTTTTAACTTAAAACTCCCTCATCTCATTAACTTGTGTCGTCTCGATGTCCTCCATGTAGATTTAACCTGGTCCAAGCCAAACTTTCTTCTTCTTCCATTCATACCGCTAACCAGTGAGATTGGGATTGCATTAAAGAGATCACATTTTGAACTCATGTTAGCTCAGTGGGCTTAACGTGGATCTGTAGCTCAATGAGTTCCTAAAGCAGCTCATCAATCAATGAACTGACAACTCAGTTCATGCAATATGTGAGTTCTAACCAAATTGAAATATAGCTCAGCCTTCCTCGACTCTTTCCCTTTGACATAGTTCAACTCAGTCCTTTGATCCATGGGTGTCGTGGGCCTATAAATTGTGTGATCACATTACTTCACCCAAGCAATTGTAAATGGAACATTCTTTTACAACATCGACTCGTCCATCATGGTATCTCGTTCTCCCTGATGGTACATTGTGTTACATGCATGGAATCGTTATGCTTGGAACCTGGACATAACCCGAACTATGCCAACTCGCCCATCCTGAAATGGATCGGGTCCTTGTGATGAGGTAGCTTGATACTTGCAATGGATCAATTCGTTGCAATAGCTAACCATCTTGATAAATATGGCTCGGTTATAATGGTGAGTCAACTTAGTATCAGTGTAAATAGCTCGGTCTATAGCAATTACTCGGTATAATATATTTACTAGCTTGATGAGCTCGATACTAGCTCATGTCAGATAGCTTGGTTCTATTTGTAACGTGACACCATGGTGGACATCTCGGATTCATTATAACCATGCACGTTGTTTTTTCCTCATTCATCATGGCTTGACATGGATCCCAATGTAACTATCACTCATCATCTTGATTTCATTAGGAATGGGCTTGGTATTTACCTAGTATCTCGAGTTATCAAAGCAGCTTGCCAATGAGCTTGATGATTTCGCCGTAGAACTGAGATCTACTTGTTCATTTTCAACCTTAACTCCATAAAGACCAAGAAGAGGGGATGTCGTTTTTGTGAGTCTCAACTTTCCCAGTGACCTTCCTGATATTGCTCATGGAGCACTAAGAGTTTCTTGCACACTCTGAATTTACCTGTGAGGTCCATTAATACAACTTGCTTGGTTTTCCAATTTCACCAGGGGGTGAAATTGGATAACAAGATGATCTAAGAATAGGAATAAGAGCTCACTGGAAGACACCCTAACAGTAGAATGGTCACAAGTGCAATGTGTTAAAAGGTTCCACTTCTGTTTTACCATCGAGGGAGGCTAATCGATAGGCTCTTAACCCATACTTATGTGTGATAATGTATGATCCATCCAGTTAGGGGAAAAAAAATTGCATTGGCTCCTTTCTAGAGTAGTGATGTTCTAATTTTCTTTGAGAACGAAGTCATTGAAATTAAAGTCACATTCTTTGATGTGCTTGTGATAAGTATGTTCAATGCACTCTTGATAAACATGATGTTGTTTGAGTGTGAGAAGGTGGAACCCATATAATAACTCAAGTTGTGGTAGACTTTCTTGGCTATAGTCTTCATCAGAGATGAAGTTGCGAAGGTACACACACGAAGATGGAATTTTAACTTTGAGAGGGAGGATGAATTTAGATTCGTACACAGGTGAAAATGGGGTAGCCCCCATGGAAGTACGAATGCTAGTCGGATAAGTCGAAAGAGAGAATCAAAGACAGATATGCCAGTCACATCCTAACTAATCAATAGTTTTTGCAAAAATGTTTCGAAGAGTTTTGTTAATGGCTTCAGCTTGGCCATTATCTTGAGGATAGTATGGAGAATATAATCTAAGTTAGATGTTAAATGAATCACATAGATTCTTAAGATTTTTATTTTTAAAGGAATTTTTGTTGTCCATGACGTGTTTGTGAGGAACGCTAAAGCATAAAATGATATGCTGGTAGATAAAGTTAATGATTGGACCGGATTTACTTGAAGTGAGTGTAATTTCTTCCACCCACTTAGTGAAATATTCAATTGTAGTGATGTTGTTTTAAAGATCAAGGATCAATAATACCAATGAGATCCCCTTGTCTATGATAGGGGATTTTGGGGAATAAGATAGGTAAAAAGGTTTTGGTCAGGAAAAAATTAATTTTAGGTCAGTCAAGATGAGGACCTTGAGGCTTGAGTAAATACACATTTTCTTGGGAAAACAAGAATAATATTTACTAGAGTGATTTTAGGATGAGATAACTTGACCACGAGGGTGGGCCTTAGATAAATCCATGGTTCTCCTAAGGGAAGAAAAAATATGACCATGAAGGTAGTGATGGGAGGAGAAGATGATGAATAAAATGGTCTGACATGATTGGATAAGAAAATCTTGATAGAATAATATATTTTCATGTATGGAGAAGATCCAATCCACAAGTAGAAATAATTTAGAATGAAGTCCACAAACATTAAAGAAGTTGTTTGGATAAGATGACAAGGAAGAAGATGTGGAAGAATAAACATCTAGGGGAAGGTGATCCCCCTAGCAAGATAGATGTGGATGAGTTAGTGGACATCAAAAGAAATGGGATGGAATCCATGGAGAGGATGTCAAATATAAATGGGGTATAGGATTGAAGATCATAGGGACGATGTATAAAATTAAGTTGTATCGATGAATAATGGAGGACCCTCACTAAGAAGATCAGTATGTGGAGAAGTGGTGGATGAAGGAAAGAGCCTAACAAATCCTACAGATGCAGAGGTGGAAATGGGAGATGAATCAATTGTGGATGAGATAGCTAATGAAGAAGGAGAGTCCTCAAAAAATTCATCTCTCTCTCGATAAGATCATGAATGACAGTTTATAGGGCCCTACATTGTTCAGTGTCATGAATCGGGGTACAATGGCAGGCGCAAATGTGATGGGGATCAAACCATGATGGATTTGGAAGGTCTGGATCAAAGGATTTGATAGGTTGAAGTGTGATGGAAAAAATTTTGAGTATATGTCATAGGACTTCCGTATAGGACTCGATATATGTGTCAGTAGATGTTATAGATGTTGAGGATGGGGGTGGATTGTTTTGAGATCTTGATGTTTTGTTTTCATCTTTGATGGTGACTGGTGTAGTGGAAGAAGAAGGGTTTGATGATTTTTGTTTGGACTGGTCAATGGATGGGAGTGTTCTCGATGAAGGAGCTATTCCCAGGAGGAATTCAGATTGTTTGGATTTTGATCGGTTGATTGATCGTGATAAAGGATATGGTCTTAAGATAGATGGATGTGGCCCAAAGATGGAGGAGGTAGATTTGGTCTTGGGAGGAGGAATGTCTATCTATCTGTGAGGGCACACAAGGGATTGCTATGGATGGGTACTAAGGTTTTTGGGTTTAGTTTGTGAAGGAATACCCTTGGCAGAAATGACAACGATTTCGACTGGTGGATCTGTAGATGATGTTGTGACTGATGGGGGAAGTAATATTTGCATGATTTGATCTAAGGAAGGTGAACAAATGTTTGGTTTTGTAGATGAGACAGGAGGGTCACCTATGCTTTTTGCAAGTTGTAGTGCCTTACAATATTCTTCAAAGGATGTGCGAGGATAAGATGATGATGTAGGATATGTGGTTATGATGGTTGATGTGGTAGGTGTAGGTAGAAGTGAAAAAAGAGGGATTGAGACTGATTCTATGGATGGTATGAGAGGTAATGGTGGAATAGATGTGGATGGGGTAGTGTTATCCAATAAAGTGGATGATGTATATGTTATTGAAAAATCATAGCAACCACAAATGAATCCTATAGATACGCTTTTCTAAGGCATAGTCATTTGGCGTGATCTGCATAACATTGAACTTTCCCCAAGGTGTTAGAGCTTGCAAGATGGAAAATCTCTCTAGATTAAAGGTTGGTACCTATTCTTCTGTTTAGGTGCATACGTGAGAACTTGTAGAGGATCTATCTCTATACCTAATTGAAAACTTTCCAAGGAGACAGGGATGGAAAGGGAAATAAGAAATAGGAAATAACTAAACTACAAGGTGATGCACCGAAGGAATGATGAACACTAGTTTTGCTGATTTTAACAAACCAAAAAAATACAGATAATAATCGAGCATAGATAACCTGATTTATAATGAAAGACCATATGTAAGAAAAAGAGACACAAAGGATCTAGAATCGATCACAAACATGTTTTATTGCTCTTCAGATTGATACAATGCACTAGAAAATAGCAAGGAGGAAAGAACCATACTACAATTTTAATGGAAGGCCTGAACTCCACAAATCCCTAAGCTAGAAGAAAAAGGGAGCCTGCAAAACAAATAATTTCCAACCCTTTACAATGAGCCCCGAGCTTGTATTTATAGATTCAACCAGAGAGAAGAAAGAGAGAGCGAAGTGGGAAAAGCAGGTCGGGACTCAACCACTGTCGTTAATGGATCTTACAAAATTTGCCCCCAAATCCATCTTGACTGCATCAACCATTGGTTTGGCACCTTGGAGAGAGAAGAAACAGTAGACCAGATCGAATCCGATCTGGTTGTTGAGGGAGATGGATCCTGCATTCATGGTCCCTGAAGATATTTTCTCTATTTTCCTTTATCTAACCTCTCCAAAATTAAAGTTTTAGATATTCATGGCATAGACGGGGCCGAGATCTTTCCAACGGTGTCAGATTTGCAATATTTTGAGGCTTGAGTCAAATGATATGCCCCATCATAGTTTGTATCAGGTCCGTATAAATGGGTGGGAAAATATTTTGAAAAATGGGTCTCCTTTTTAATATGGGGCACGTGGCAGCCATATTAGGGTAAAATCGGGTTTTCAAGTCCGTAATTTTATCTTTTTCCCCTTTTCCACAAAATGCAAAACTCAAAAAAATCCTGTGGCCCTGAAGCTCTACTTGGATATGTGGCACCCTTTGGTTGGCTGGGGAGATGTGCTTCAATTTTTATCTCTGTGCCTTTTTGTCAAAAGAAAATTTTTCACCTTTTCCTCTGAATCCCCGCTTTGGCCTTGACTTCGGCTCAAATGTTGAATTTTTCCTTTGGGCAGGGTTGCGGCCCATTTTGGAAATTTTATCCTTTTGGGAGGACAAGGGGCAAAAAACCAACTTTCCACCTGATGGCTCACTTTCCTTAACTCGGGCTCAAATGCTAACTTTTTCCTTTGGGCGGAGTTGCGGCCCATTTTGTGTTTTTTGGTTAAGTATTTTGCTTGGCGAGGTCATATATTTTGACCTGGGACATGCAGCAGTTTGGTGCTCATTTTGGAACCCTCTCTCTATTCAATCCTTGAATTAGCACCATTTAGACACTTGGCAGTCTTCGCCTTCATACTCCATGCATTAACAATTCAACTGACTATGTCCCTTTTTAAAACTGGACACATGGAGTCACCCATTTGCTTGAAATCCTGATTCAAAATTTTCCTTGGAAGGAGCGTCGAGTTGACACTTGTCAGCCTCTGCAAGTATGTGGACTTTTCAATGGTCCCTCTTAGCTTTTTGGACCATGGGTTACGTGGCTAGTTCGTGCTCATTTAGGTCTCCACCTTTAGAATAACTCTTGGAGATGCGCCACACTGACACTTGGAATTCTATGCTTACACTTTTATACTTAGCCAATTTTGAGGCCTGCCCTATCCACCTTTTGACCCTATTTGGCCATTTGCTACATGGAGGGCTAGCACAAGTTTGAGTTTCCGCCCTGGGCTCCCATTTTAGATTTACGTTGAGCTGACATGTGGCACCTTCTTTCTTAGTTGGAGACTTTTCAATGCCCTCGAAAATTTTGGGATTTTGGACGCGTGGAAGCATGGCACAAGTTTGGGCTTCCGTTTTTAGATTAACTTTTGGAGAAGCTTGATTAGGACATGTGGTTTTTTTCACTACCTCCTCCATACTTAGTCAGTTTTGGACTCTTTCCTAAATGGTATTGAGCCTTAAAATCTTTGAAACTTCACCATTTTCCCCTTCTTGATCCTGGTTCCTCTGCGGCACTGCCCCTTCTTTTTTGGCCATGTTATTTCGTTTTTGAGTCTACTTGTAACTTGAAAATGGATTTAAGACATAGAAACGTCTCGACAGAGTCATTTCTTTGGCACAGGGTCATTTAATATTTCTTAGCCTCCGCCACTCCATTATTGAATCCTTCTATGACCTATTTACAAGATCTGAATGATTTTTCTCATGTTCTTTCTATGCAGGGTCGTGGATGATCCAATATTTGGCCCGGGGGGGGGGGGGGGAATAAAGATAACAATTTGGTGACTCATAGGGGTATTTTCCTACTAGATGAAAAGACCAATAGCCTTGTCATATTCGTTGGGAATGGAGTCGAGAATGATGGTTTGATACTGATTCTACCTCTGATTCACGAGCCCAACTATTTGCACTGTCAATTTTCATAAGAAATCTCGAAATGAAGGTTTATGAGAGTAGAAAATTGTTTTGACCTGGGGCTTCATCTATCTCTCTAAAAGGACTGCACAGGAGCAACAAAATAGCACCACAACTATATACAAAATTTTAAATCATACATGCTCCAAATGGAACATGCAAAGTACTTAGGATAAAAGCAACCTAAACTACAACAAGACAATGTGCACAAGCACATAAAGGAAAAGGAATTAAACTAATATGTATAAGGTGATAACCCTCCTTCTAGTATCAATGTTTAAGATAGATTCCATTTACTGCAATCTACAATTCCTATCCATCCAACGTAGATAATTGGAAATCATTTCTACTTTTACATCTTTTGACCATGTAGGGTCCACTCCAGATGGCATCAAACTTGGAATGCCTTCCTGGTTTTTCTCAATCTGCATCCCATTTCAAAACCAGGTCCCCTTCCCGAAAGGTCCTTGATTTTTCCTTCTTGTCAAAGCATCTCTTGATTGAGGCCTAATCGTTTTCTATTGCTTAGATTGCATGTTCTCTGGTTTCTTCCAATTCTATCAGCTCCACATACCTGGCCTCCATTAGTTTAAATTTAGACATCTCTAGCTGCTTCTTTCCCATAGACAAGTTTGAATGGATAACTACTTTTAGATCTCTTGGGTGTTATCCTATCAGCCCATAAGGCTGATTTGAGCTTTGTGTGCCAAGTTCTCTGATTTTCATCAAGAGTTCTTCTGATGATCATTAGCAGGTCCTTATTTATGGAATCGACTTGGTTGTTACCTTGAGGCTAATAGTTTGATGAAGTTCTAAAGTAATTCCCATTCTTAACAGCCCATCTTGTGATCTTGGAACCTATGAATGCCAATGCATTGTCTTATATAATGGTGGTTGGCACTCCAAATCTGGTCACTATCCCTTCATAGAAATCTAGTATAATGGACTCATTAACTCCCTTGAGTGCCACTGCCTCGGTCCACTTGGTGAAATAGTCTATTGCTATCAGAATCCATTTGTGGCCTTGGCTTGAATTTGGATTGATGACACCAATTAATTCCAATCCCCATTTTATGAAAGGTTGGTCGACTGAAATTGGGTGCAATGGAAGTGCTGCTAGCTTTTCTTTACCTTTGAAGAATGCACAATTCTTTCACCTTTTGATCTATACATAGCATTCACTAAACACTCTGGGCCAATAATAACCCACCTTTATGATCTTGAGTGTTGTAACCCTTGGAGCAAAATGGCCTCTAACTGCTTCAACATGGAATTCTTGTAACACTCTCTCAACTTGACCTGTCTCAATGCATCTCAGCAAAGTGTCATTGATGTCTCTTCTGAACTAGATACCATCAATAAGAACATATGGGATGTCCTGTAGTTTGAAATTTCTCCTCTTTTCTGTATTCATCCCATGAGGACACATGCATGTTTGAAAGAAGTGCACCATGTCTTGAGTCCAACAAGGAGTAGGTATATCATCATTTCCTTCCTCTTGATTATAATGTAGAACAAAAACAACCTCCTTTTCACTATTTGTTTCATCTTGTTGACCTGAGGCTATTTGTTCACACAACCCCTTCCCATGAATTAGCTTAGTTAACTTGATCGCATTGTCATATTCCATGGGAAAATCCCCTCACCCAAATGGGTTCCCTGCTACCTTCTTTCAAAAAATTGGGACATTATTGGGTCTGACATTTGGGTAGCGGTTGAGGAATCCAGGTCTACAAAAAAATCCTTAGTTACCTAAATCACACTTCCATTTGTATGTTTCCCAATAAATCCCCGGCTTAGGCGCTGGATGACTTTCTATCATTTCTATTAAACAAAGTGGTTTCCTTCCTAGCCATTCTATCTAAAATGGGATTCTTCTAGCCTGTCAATTGATGCACTCTTTTTATTTGAACCATTTTTCCAAAGGCATACAGCTTCTTAAGATTTATTTTAGTAAGGCTTACCTGGATTCACGATTGAATTGGTGCTTTCTTATCAAATCTATGATGAAAATGGGATTTAGTCTCACATTTCCTTCATATGTCCAACTAGATTGTTAAGTTGTATCTTCCACACCTAGTTTCTTTGTCCTTGTCAAGGGACGAAAAGTTCTGGCACTAAACCTGTGAACAAAATTGATTTTTAAGCAATAGAGGGATTCTCCAAGGGATCCTTCTTGTGGCCTGGAAATGGAAATGCTTTTATTTTGGTGGCTGACTCTCTGCAGAGTCAAGGGATAATCCTTCCATTGCAATACAGTGAAGGCAGCTTAGAATCCTGGTCTTTGTATCACAGAAGGTGCATTGATCCTAGTCTCCCATCGACAGTTTGTAAATGACACTTTTCATCTTAGGTGAAATGCCTTAGTAGTTGAGGCTAGAAAACCGGTGGTCGATCATGGATTATTATAGAAGAACATGGGCCAATGTCATCCAGAGAGATCAGTCCAAGTCTGTTGATATTCTTCTTTCAATGCCATATCCCCAAAGCCCTTTGAAAGAGTGGCATCCGACATTGGACAATCCATCTTGGGCATTTTACGGTAGGCATAGGTGCCCCTTTTAGTGGTCAAAATTATTAGGAACTGGTCATCTTCTATTATTCCATGATCTTGTTCACTACCTTGATTAGCCATGTAGGAGTGATATATTATCTTCCTTTGATCCAGACAATGATGCTTGCATGGATCTGTTCCATTAAAGGGAGTGGGTACCTGATCGTTGAGGGAAGCATCTGTTCAAGTCTCGATCAGATATACACAAAACGTGCAATCTCTCAATTTATATGCTTTCGGTTGACTGGGACCAAGTTAGCAATCCAAATTGAGTCTCCTGATTACATATATGATACTTGCCTCTATTAACTTGTTAAGAACTCTTTCTTCATGGAGAAGGATCAATGAGTGGGATAACTGAAGTTTCTACCTCATCCAAATGGGCTGAGCAGCTGAAACTAGTTACCCAAGTATTTGGGAGGTGTCAAGATTCTGGATTTGGGCTTTCATATTACATCTTCATAGCTGGAAGAAAATACATATTTGGAGCCTTATATCCAATGCTTGGCCAATCTGTATTAATATAAATATCAATCATAAATACAGTGGCCACTAATGGAAATTTGGAAAGCATTATAACCATTTATGATCTCCTAACTGAGGATCGCACATGTGGAAATGCATCATCTCTTTGCACACATGTATGTTAGCTTCTCCCTCACTTCCTAGAACTGATCATTAGGATTGACAATAGCCTCCAATGTCACTAAGCCTTTGGAAAGATTCGTTTGCAATGTAGCGGTCCTAAATCTGATTCCAAAATTACTCCTAGATTGGATCTGCTTTAATGTCTAGCTGACCAAGACAACTTCTTCTTGGGACAAGGTAGATGATCTTATGATCATTCTCAAACACCTTGTAGGATGTGTTCTCCCTCACTTTCCTGGAAGGAGGTTTTTTTCACAAATGATATGGATCTGCAGGTTTTCCAAATATCTCTTCCAAAAAGTTTCTCAGGGACCACATCAACTCAGTTTCTCCAACTAATGAATATCAACTATCAACTAGCTGGGCGTTTTACTTTCAAGTCAATACGCACAAAAAGTTGAAGGTATCGAAATTTCTCCATTCGGCAAGAGGGCAGAGGACATACTCTTCCTAAACAGGTTATTGGGATAGCTAATAGATTGACCCAATGTAGGAGTCCTTTAGTTGGCTCGCATGTAAAGGTAAGATTAGTTCACGCAGGTCACCTGGAGATAGCAATTGGGGATTATCAATGACCTAGCTAGATGCATGCTTTGCGAAAAAGAAGAAAAATATATACATCAGTCTCTTATTCAGCAGTTGCCCCTTCACTTCTCAATGTTGGTGAACTAAAATGTGTCAGAATTCTGAATAATATTTCATACCTTTGGGTCCCAAGAACGACTATCATAGGAGGTCCTCCATCTCCTTGTATACTGGTGTTAGGGATCAAATCAACATTTAGGGGAAATCTGGATGTGCAGTCCTCTATTGCTTATTTTGGCATTTATTAGGTCAGGAAGAGGATAAATCTTTGTCATTTATACAGTAGACAGCCTAGCTCATGACCCTCTCATAGTCTCTCAGAAATTAGGGGTAAATAGCATGAATTTTTATCGGCCCAATCATCAAGAGTCCGAAGTGTGGGATACATCCGACCTTAGAATTTTCCAGCACAAGATGCCTATGAGGTCTTCTTGATGAAATATTGAGCCCTTTAGTTGAGCATTCCATCCCCTGGTGATAATCACATATGATTCAATATGAAAATATACAATGGGAGAAAATTTCATAGCGGATAGGATGTGAAATGGCCTTTGCACCCATATCTGGGTTTCATAAAGTCAACTTCGATGGGGCATCCAATCAGGAGACTGATGGCCTTCAATTTAGGAAATGAAGGTGCTGGAAAAACACAAATGAAAGATGAGGTGGTAAATGATTAGTGATTGGTTCATTCTGCATATTTAAGTCACATTGGGACCTGGCATGCATATTGTTGAAGCCCATGCTCTCCTGATGATTCCAACAGTTGTCAATACTGAGCAATCTATTTACATGTGGGAGCTCCTCTAGACCTCCACATTGATATTGGATACTGTAGGATGGAAAAAGTGACATGTGAGCATGGGAATCTATAAGTACCTCTTCCTACGTACCCAACCTCCTAAGGTCATGCTGAGACAGCCGAGTGAATGTTGAATATGAATGGATACAGACAAGCTAATCGGGTAATCTTATATCCTCAATATGTAATAATGGAATCTATGAATCTAAGGCAAAGAAGGACCTCCTAACTTCAATCGGTGTAATGGTTTCATTTGGATATAATAGCTATTTCGGAGGCTCCAATCAATGTCGAGCTCTGTCGAGATCATGTTTCTTGGTTGTTGGATACGTGGAAAGTGGCCTGTGGGAGCTTCATATATATCTCCAAGATAAGGTCATGAAAATGGTGATAGGAGGTTTAGTGGATTTGTAGTGAACTATGGGTGGTTTTCTGGTCTAGTCCAGAAAATATTAGATTGATTAGCTTCTATATTTAATACAGAGAATTGCACGTTATGATATATAGTGGGAGTGGTGAGGATCTAAATACTAGTGTTCGTAAACCAGTGTCAATGCTTAACTAATTTTTAGACCCATTGGGTTGTGGGACTTTGGGATCACAACTGTGCGTTCAGTGGTTGTTGTGGACCTGTTATGGTCATGTGAAGAATCAATCCCTTCTTCCAACTATCCAGTAATCGTACGCCTTTTTAACCTCTATGTTTAGAACTAGAAGTTGTATAATTTTCTCAAAATACCTTACAGGTATTCTACCAACTTGAATGTGTAAGCTAGTATCTATGTCAATGAGGATGTCTCTTGCGTTAGGTTGTGGAACTAAAGGATCGCAACCAAATGCTTGTTCTCTTTCGAATCCTTATACAGCCATTCAGATATTTTATCAAGGAAGTCTATAGTTAGGATGGTTTGACCAAAATGTGTAAGCTTTGTCATCTTCGATATTTAACCCTCTCAGTTGTTCACTAATTACTTGTAGGTTTTCCATTACTCGAAAGACCTGTATCCTAAGGTCTTGGTCTATATCAGCTAATGTTGTGGGTAGATTTGGTTGAGGCGCTATTGGTTCAAAAATATATTCTCTAGGCTCTCTAGTTCCTGTGATTGTCATACAAAATGATTCAACTTTTAACTAAAATTAATAAACTGATTCTGAAAGATGTATTTACACTATGCAAGTTTTCTTCTATTTTTGTATTTTTAATGATGTCTTTTAATGAAATCAAAGAGCAACTTATTCTAGTATATTCATAAAATGAACAACTAATCTAGCAACAGAATTTAAAACAAACAAAATAGCCTGGTATGGCTATTTGCCTGTGCAGTTGTGATTTTATCCTAAATATCTACGCAACTAATTATTTTAAATTGAAAGACTCTCGATCCTACCTCAGAAGTGAGGAATGAATCACAGTTTCTCAAAAACTATCAATCCCCACAGCTTTCCCAGTGAAATATCAAGAGTGAACTTTTAACTGCAATAAAATAATTCACTACTCTGTTTGATACGTTTGTAACTAGAACTTTGATAGCTCAAACCTGGCATTTACAGAGCAGTGGTAAATCCAGTTGTGTGTGATTTTGTCCCCTCAGTGTGATCTCCTTCATTCCTTCATGTTATCGTGAATCTAGAAAAGCATGTTTATGATAGCATCAACAGAAGAAGGTATTTGCACAAATGGCAGCTTTTGGATATAGACCGAATACAATGCAAGTAGGAGAGAGATAGCGCAACTGAATAGAGCTTGACTATGCAATTCCTAGCAGGATTTATTGCTGGAATACAACACAAAATGTGCCGAGAGTTTTTAGAATCTATCCTTGTGAAAAAACAAAACCTGCAACTTTAAATGGATTCTAATATAGAGAATGAAACTATGTCTTGTGCTAAGCTAGATTGTATGGAATAATAATGGAGGCAAGAATAAAACAAGAAGATTGAATGACTTCTAAACAACAAAGGAAAGACTAACAATTGATGCAAAACATGAAGCTAGTAGAATTCTAAGTAAGAAATTCAAAGACTGGATGAATAGAATTGAGAAGGTGAGGGGCCATTTGTTTGAAAACAAGCTAGCTATTTATAGCAAATGCAATCACAAGAAGGTAACTGTTATCACCGAATCACAGCACCCTTGTGTTTATACAAGTGCATATACTTGAACTCACGGTGTGATTGGATAACATGGGTACTATCTCTAAGTTGTAGGACTTGCTACTTGAGATAGACCTCTAGAGAAAGCTAGTTCTTACTCCTAAACTACCTGCCACAATCTACTCTAATGCAGGGGAGACTAACTATTCTAATCTAAATTTCCAAGGGACCAGGGAGAGAGAATGCATAAAATGAAATCCTACACTAAAGTGGTGATACATCAGAAAAGGAGGGTGTGAGAGTAGTCTCCAAATGTGTGAAATACAGAGGCAAAGTGCACACTAGAAGAGGTGATGACAGTTCTCCATAATCTAGCAAAATGCATTCACAACAATATTCCAAGCATACACAATGATAATGAATCCCTACAAAAAACATAATAATAGACACAATATTCTTGTAGAAAGATTAAAGGGGCAAGAAGAATGCAAGAAAACACAGCAGGGGAAAATACATCCACAAACTGATATTTTATTGCTTCATGATATGCACAGTTCAATCTATTACAAGATAAGGGCCTGGATCACCATGCAAGGAGTCCACTACAAGGGCCTACAGCACATTGGCTTCACAAAGCAATTTTGACAGAGCTTTGCTATCTGAAAACTCCCCCCTTTTACAATGAGCCCAACACTCCAATTTATAGAAAAATGAGAAGGGGAAGAGAAGGGGAAAATGGAAATCCCTAAATCTATCCTTCAACCACCTATAAGAGGCATTAAATGGAGTAAAATGATTATATATTACTTGAAAAAGGCTCCCCATACTGTCCCATGTGCTGCAGCAGAGAAAGAATGATGACCATGCCTCTTAATTGCACTCCCAGCTACTAAATAAAATACTGTTATGAACCCGGCCACGTTTTCATAAAAATATCAATAAATATCTCATCACATCTAGAATTTATTGATTTCTATGCATCTGGATTGGAGCCATGATTCCAACGGTGCCAATTTTGTGTGATTTCCTTGAGAAATGCAAAAGTTATGGCCTTCTGAGTGCGGGCAGCTATTTTGGGTCTCGCAGGCGATTTCTGTCATTTGACGGGAATGAGCATTAACTGACTGGAGCCGAATACGTTTCCTTTATTTAAATATATATACACTCATTAAAAATAATAAATCCAATTTTGGGGCGTAGAGGACGTCGTGCTCGTTCCAGAAAGTCCAATTTTATGAAAATCAGACCTCGGAGTCAAAAGTTATGGCTGTTTGAAGTTTCACGGGTCAAACATTGACTTTTCCTCCTTTCCTGTCAGCTACTTCAGCTTTTCATGTCCCTCGCATCCCTCGCATACCCTTGTCCCAACTGTCCTGGATAGAAATCTCTCCCTTCGGCCGATTCAGGCATTCTTGTTCCTGTTTGAAGTGAAGACACGTGGTGAGAATTTCATTCACTCTCGGCTCTTTCGGCTTTTTGCGTCCCACGCATACTTCTAGCCCGGATGTCCCAGTACGAAAGACCTCTGATTCCACCGAACTGGCCTGTTCACACACCCGCAGCGTACTCTTGTCTCTGCTTACTCTCAGACTGTCTAGGACAAATTATTCCAATTCGGCCAGTTCGCGTCAGCCGCGTACTCTTATCCCGCTTTTCCCGGTCAAGGACTTAGGAAAATTTTCTTTCTTTCATCCGATTCGGGCATTTCACGTCCCTCGCGTGCCTAAGGCCAAAACATCCCAATTACTGCGCGGACTGCCTGGCGACTTTTCATCCGGTTCGCGCCACAACGTCCCAACTATTCGTACTGCTTGGACTTGTGACTTAGCCGATTTCCATGATTTTTCCTAGCCTCCAAGATTTGATACGATGAACCTTAGCTCAATCCAAAATGGTGCGACCCGAGCCCTTTAGACCCGAAATCCATCAAAACAGTCCTGCAACTGTATTTTTTTGCATTTCTTCCATTTTATCAACCTATTGGGATTCCTTATGATGCATGTTATCAAAATTACAATGGGGGGTGAATTTTGGATAACAGTAACTTGGAATTGAACTCCTTTACCATTAAACAAAGTGAAAACACTATTCATAGGGTGGCCAAAACATAAATGCAAAGTAAAGTAGCTAAAGAATGTGGGTACAAATTGAAGATTTACATTTGATGCGATCATCATAACTTTCTGGAAAATGCGAACAAGACCGCCGCCCTATGTAGTGCGACGGTTACGAGACCACCGCCCTGCCTGGGCGATGGTCACGAGACCGCCACCCAGGCAAGGTGGCAGTCTCGTCATTGAAGATTGAAATGCAAGAAAAAATTAGGGCAGAGGGAAAAACAAATCATGCGGAGGTCGAGAGAGGCATGCGGGATACAAACATATACTTGGCGAGCTTTTATGGATTTCGAACACCTTGTAAGGACACCTGTATCATCATTAGGGTATGTGTAACATCTTTCCAGTAGTGCAATACCCTACAATTTTGGGTACATACATATTGTACCCTCAGAGAAGTTTCTTAGCCATGGAGAGGTGTAAAACGGTGGATCCGAGTATGGTGGTCCTAAAATGGGGAGTTAGGAGTTATACCTTACATGCCCGTGTATTGGAAAGTCGCCATCTAAAATCCCACCATCTGCAAAAAAAAAGGGGACTCAAGTGCAGCTACATAAAACAATTTGTAAAATAAGACTAAACTGATATGAAATGAGGACTTACCATCCACGCGGGGTTTAGAACTTACCCCTGTCGACGCTCCAACCCTATAAAAAGACATCCAAAATCAATTTTAAAAGGCTATATATATTTCACTATTCATTTACACGGATTGATTTGATAGTTTTTGAGCTCTGGGACCCATGGTGATGGTTCTCATCAAGATTATAGTCAAAATGTTCATGGTGGTAACGTGATTATGCCTTCTAGAGTGAAACATCGGCATACGAAGTCTCAGGTTAGTTCTCCTTAATTTATTGTTTTTAAACCTAGAATGTAGAAATGATAAAATATTTTTCTCAGGGGGGGGAGTATTTTTGAAAATACTAGTTTTAAATGAGCCTCTAGGGGGTAACCCATAGGGTAGGTCCTTATTTTAGTTAAAATGGTGTCTTGTTCTTAGGAATTTTTAGTGCTTCCGAGCTGTTTGCAGGTTCAGGATAGGACCGTCGCCCTGCACAGGGTGGCAGTTACCGGACAGTCGCCTTAGAAGGCAGCGGTTATGGAACCGCCACTCTGCACATGGGGGAAATTCATAAAAGAAAGCAAAAACAATGCTTTCATTTACTTATTTTTGCATTTTTAGCACTTTTACGTGTTTTTGATAGTTTTTCCAATTGGATTTTGATACTAAATTACTCCTTTTTTATGTTTTTTGGTGTATGCAAAAGAAGGAGGACTACATTAGATGGATCTGAGAGAGGGAGTGTGATTGGATCCTAGTAGTGTTAGAGGCACTCACTCAGGTAGAGCGAGATACTCTTCAGAGGGCTAGCATTTGGAGGATTGCACAAGTCCCTCATGTTGCACCTACTAGTCACATACTATGTGACTTGTTTTCATACTGGGATGTAGATCGGAACACCTTCTGATTGCCAGGAGTTAGAGGTGAGTGTACCATCACCCTGGAGGATGTTTACCATATGCTAGGGATTTTGATCCTTGGGAGGAAGCTATCTCTTAAGACATTAGTATCGAGATTTGAGGTGGTTCAGTGGGCCACTTGTATTGGGGATGTTGTTTTTTTGATGGGGTCGAAGAAGGGGGTGAGGGTCCACTCCTTTGTTGAGTCAGACATTCTTGTGCTCCATAAGGCTATTATGGACATCCTTGCTTCGAGATTCATTAGGTACAAGGGAGGGGACACCCTCTTATATTGTTGGGCCCCCATCATTGCACAGATTGAGGGCCATGGGTGTGTTTACGCTTGGGGAGCATACATCCTCGGGACCACCTACCACAATTTATACAGGTTGGTCTGACTACATGGGTAGTCACCGAGTCACCCCACTCTTGTCATGAGTTGGGTGTATGAGAATATCATTCTGTATGAGAGAGGTGTAGAGGTAGAGGATCTTGGGACTGTCAGGGCAGCGAGGTGGACAGGGATGACCATTATTAGAGTGCCTCACTAGCTAGTGGCCTCTTTGACCACTGCAGACATGAAGGCCACTTCTTATCAGGCCATGATAGGGTTATGGGGAGATGATACTATCACAATTATTTCTTGTCAGACTACCACTCAGTTGGTAGATAGGACGAAGAAGTTAGAGATCCACCCCTTTGATAGAGCACCACAGCCATTCGGCCTCCCATACATTGACATGTTTCCTCCAACAGGGCTAGTGTATAGATATGTTCATGAGGTTTGAGGAGGTCCTAGAGGCCGGGGTTGGACTACTGTTAGTCTTGGTGTCCCCATCGCAACTAGGAGGGCGGTACGTGCTCATTCGAGAAAGTCTAATTTTATGAAAATCAGAGCTCGGAGTCAAAAGTTATGGCCATTTGAAGTTTCATGGGTCAAATGTTGACTTTTCTCCTTTGCTGTCGGCCGCTTCGGCTTTTCGCGTCCCTTGCATCCCAAGCATACCCTTGTCCCAACTGTCCCGGACTGAAATCTCTCCCTTCAGCCGATTTAGGCATTTTTGTTCCTATTTGAAGTGAAGACACGTGGCGGGATTTCATTCGCTCTCGGCTCTTTCATCTTTTCACGTCCCACGCGTACTTCTGGTCTGAATGTCCCAGTATGAAATACCTCCGATTCGGCTAAACCGGCCGGTTTGCACCTGCCGCGTACTCTTGTCCCACTTGCTCCCGGACTATCTGGGACAAATTCCTCCGATTCGGCCGGTTCGCGTCCACCACGTACTCTTTCCCACTTGTCCCGGTTAAGGACTTGGGAAAATTTTCTTTCTTTCAGCCGATTTGGGCATTTCACGTCCCTCGCGTACCTACGACCCAGATGTCCTAATTGCTACGCAGACTGCTTGGCAGCTTTTCAGCCAGTTTGCACCCAAACGTCCCAACTGTTCGTACTGCCTGGACTTGGGACTTAGCCGATTTTCACAATGTTTCCTGGCCTCCAAGATTTGATACGATGAACCTTAGCTCAACCCTAACTGCTACGATCCGAGCCCTTTAGACCTGAAATCCCTCAAAACAGTCCTACAACCGTATTTTTTGCATTTATTCCATTTTATCAACCTGTTGGGATTCCTTCTGATGCATGTTATCAAAATTACCCTGGGGGTGAATTTTGGATAACAGTAACTTGGAATTGAACTCCTTTACCATTAAACAAAGTGAAAACACTATTCATAGGGTGGCCAAAACATAAATGCAAAGTAAAGTAGCTAAAGAATGCGTGTACAAATTGAAGATTTACATTTGATGCAATCGTCAAAACTTTCTGGAAAATGCGAACAAGACCGCAGCCCTGTGTAGGGCGACGGTTACGAGACCACCGCCCTGCCTGGACGATGGTCACGGGACCGCCACCCAGGCAAGGTGGCAGTCTCGTCATTGAAGATCGAAATGCAAGAAAAAATGGGGGCAGAGGGAAAAACAAATCATGCAGAGGTCGAGAGAGGCATGCGGGATACAAACGTATACTTGGCGAGCTTTTATGGATTCCGAACACCTTGTAAGGAGACCTATATCATCATTAGGGTATGTGTAACATCTTTCCAGCAGTGCAATACCCTAAAATTTTGGGTACATACATATTGTACCCTCGGAGAAGTCTCTTAGCCATGAAGAGGCATAAAACGGTGGATCCGAGTATGGCCGTCCTAAAATGGGGAGTTAGGAGTTATACCTTACATGACCGTGTGTTGGAAAGTCGCCATCTAAAATCCCACCATCTGCAAAATGAAAAAGGGGACTCAAGTACAGCTACATAAAACAATTTGAAAAATAAGACTAAACTAATATGAAATGAGGACTTACCATCTACGCGGGGTTTAGAACTTACCCCTGTCGACGCTCCAACCCTATAAAAAGACATCCAAAATCAATTTTAAAAGGATATATATATATATATATATATATATATATTTCACTATTCATTTGCACGGATTGATTTGATAGTTTTTGAGCTCTGGGGACCCACGGTGATGGTTTTCATCAAGATTATAGTAAAAACATTCGTGGTGGTAACGTGGTCATGCCTTCGAGAGTGAAACATCGGCATACGAAGTCTCAGGTTAGTTCTTCTTAATTTATTATTTTTAAACCTAGAATGTAAAAATGATAAAATATTTGTCTCGAGGGGGGGGATATATTTTGAAAATACTAGTTTTAAAAACGAGCCTCTAGGGGGTTACCCATAGGGTAGGTCCTTATTTTAGTTAAAATGGTGTCTTTTTCTTGTTCTTAGGCATTTTTAGGGCTTCCGAGCCGTTTGTAGGTTCAGGACAGGTTAGAAGGGTGGCGGTTATGGAACCGCCACTCTGCACATGGGGGCAGTTCATGAAAGAAACCAAAATCAATGCTTTCATTTACTTATTTTTGCATTTTTAGCACTTTTACGTGTTTTTGATAGTTTTTCCAATTGGATTTTGATACTAACTTACTCCTCTTTTGTGTTTTTTGGTGTATGCAAAAGAAGGAGGAATACATTAGATGGAGCTGAGAGAGGGATTGTGATTGGCTCCTAGTAGTGTTAGAGGCACTCCACTCAGGTAGAGTGAGATTACTCTTCAGAGGGCTAGCATTTAGAGGATTGCACAAGTCCCTCATGTTGCACCTACTAGTCACATACTATGTGACTTGTTTTCATACTGGGATGAAGATCGGAACACCTTCTGATTGCCAGGAGTTAGAGGTGAGTGTACCATCAACCCCTGGAGGATGTTTACTATATACTGGGGATTCTGATCCTTGGGAGGAAGCTATCTCTTAAGACAGTAGTATCGAGATCTGAGGTGGTTCAGTGGGCCACTTATATTGGGGATGTTGTTTTTTGATGGGGTCGAAGAAGGGGTTGAGGGTCCACTCCTTTGTTGAGTCAGACATTCTTGTGCTCCGTAAGGCTATTATGGACATCCTTGCTTCGAGATTCATTAGGTACAAGGGAGGGGACACCCTCTTATATTGTTGGGCCCCCATCATTGCACAGATTGAGGGCCATGGGTGTGTTTATGCTTGGGGAGCATACATCCTCGAGACCACCTACCACAATTTATACAGGGTGGTCCGACTACATGGATAGTCACTGAGTCATCCCACTCTTGTCATGAGTTGGGTGTATGAGCATATCATTCTGTATGAGAGAGGTGTAGAGGCAGAGGATCTTGGGACTGTCAGGGTAGCGAGGTGGACAGGGATGACCATTATTAGAGTGCCTCACTAGCTAGTGGCCTCTTTGACCACTGCAGACATGAAGGCCACTTCTTATCAGGCCATGATAGGGTTATGGGGAGAGGATAATATCACATTGATTTCTTGTCAGACTACCAGTCAGTTGGTAGATAGGACGGCAGAAGTTAGAGATCCACCCCTTTGATAGAGCACCCACAGCCATTCGGCCCTCCCATACATTGACATGTTTCCTCCAATAGGGCTAGTGTATAGATATGTTCATGAGGCTCGGGGATGTCCTAGAGGCCGGGGTTGGACTACTGTTACTCTTGGTGTCCCCATCGCAACTAGGAGGGTGGTACGTGCTCAAGGGGTAGCCAATGCTCCTTAAGCACCTTTACTTTAGAGTGCCGCTGGTCCTACTCATAGCAACAATGAGCCTATTGACATGGACTCCAAGTTTGAGGAGTTCATTGGGGAAGAGATAGAGGAGGAGACAGAGGAGATGGAGATCAGTGGGATGGGTGGGGAGGTTGACAATGATTCCAAGTGGCATGACACTCAAGATATCCTGTGGGCTGATATGGCAGAGCGAAGCGTAGAGAGGGTGACTCTGATCCCAGAGGATTTGTCCTCTCAGGATTTAAGGGGAGATGGAAAGTCTGTCGCAGGCCATCACATTCCTCCAGATGTGTGAAAGGGACACTAGTCAGTCGCGGCATCAGTGGTAGGTGTGCATCCTAAAGAACCCTTCCTGGAGGCCTAGAGATTCGAGTGAGTTGCCTCTCTTCTTCTGACTTTGTCTTAGTTGTTATTTCCTTTTGTTTTGTTTATTCTTGGTTTTATTTTTGATTGTTTTCTAACTTGTTTTCTCCTTTATTTTCAGCGACTATTGATGAGTGGCGAGACTTGATTCACCCAAGTATGTATAGATACCTTGTTGCTCACCTCAGAGAAGACTCTTGCTGAGCTTTCTGAGGATGTGGGAGAGCCTTCAGCAGTCGGTAGGCATACCGATGTTTTTTCCCCTATCTAGCAGGTGGAAAAGATCATGACTTCTCTCTGTGATGAGGTAGCTAGATATAGGACATCCAAGCACTTGATGAGGGGAGTCACTCTCATAGTGAGATGGTAGCTGTTGACCGTGACTGTGAGCCCTCAGTGCATTTGGAGCGCCAGCGTAGACAGAGTCCTAGATGTGGTCATACACCCTCTGAGGGATCCCATAGGGGTTAAGAGGCCATTTTTGTAGTGTTATGTCAAATATTTATATAAGTGTTTTTGTACTTTTCAAGATCATTGAGTGTTTTGACCATGCTTAGTGCATGATGGCATTGTATATAAAACCTAATATATATATATATATATATCTTTTTGGATCTAGATTTTTTGGTGCCTAGAATTTTGTGACTTGTTTCCATATGTATACTAGGTGTTTTTAGAGTATTTGTTTTCATGCTTTTCAGAATGTATGCAATGGATGACAAATAATAGTAAATAGAATGTTTTACTTTGTATGCTTTTGTAATGCTGATATGAGATGATACAAACTAATGGTAGTACTAAACTTTTGAATTCTTTGGGCAATGTTTGTAATTTAATTCTTATGTTGGAAAAACGTGATGAATGTATAGATGATAAAGAGATGAAATTTGGCCCATTCCCAACTCCACGCAGGCTAGTAAGATGTGAGGGCTCTACACCAAGAGTTACGAAGGGCACAAATTGTAAAATTTTGACTGAATGGAATGAGAAGGGACAAACAAACTAGTATCAGAAACCAAAACTAGACCTACACACTTACTCTACTCAAAACTACCACCAAGCTCAGCAGGTCACTTATTTTCCAGTTTATCTAGACTTAGATTCATAAATGGCAACCTGGTTGACAAAATATGGTTTTGAGGATTTGATCTCTTTTGGAATTTGGAACCCTCCATACCCTGCCTCATGCCACTAGTAAGAAGCACGGGTTTGTCATCAAAGGTGGGATATAGGCGAGTAAGGGCACTTCTTTCCTTTCCCAACCTAACACCACCAGTAAGAGATGCGGGCTTATCACCGAAGGTTGATGGGGCAAAGAAGTGTGTAAAATAAAATATTTTGTTTGCTTGGCACTTTTGATTCCATTTGATCTTGACATTTCAGATCTATGACTTTGGGATATCCTTTCTTTCAAAGAGATTTAAGAGGGATAGATGTGACACCTAGAAGATTCTAGAATAGACCGTAGGTAAGGACAACTTCACCTAGTAGAAAGAAAGAGAAAACCAAGTATGCAGGCCTTGGTATGGTTTTCATCAATGCTTGTCTGTCAAGCTTGATGAGAAGATTTGAAATTACTTGATGATGTTTGAGGAGATGTGATTTGAATGCTTTTTCCAAAAATTTTAGAAATTTGTAACAGATTGCTTAAGAGTAAGTTCCTGGACTACCATTTTTTACGAAATGAGTGGAAAAAAATGAAACAACTAAAAGACTAATGCAATGTAGGTAGCCATAATGTACAAGTGGTGATTCTGATGCCTCATGTGCAAAAACCATTTAAGATGCAAGGAATTGACAGTTTCATTGAATTCCTCACCTTCTAGTGTGCACAAGAGATATGCACCATTACCATAGTCTTTCATAACTCGGTATGGGCCCAACCATTTGGGTTGGAACTTCCTTCCTTCTTCACTTTTCTTATCGATCTGGCTATCTAGTCTTAGAACTAGATCTCCCTCGTATATTTCTTGCTCATAGATTTTTTTACTATCCTTCCTGCACATCCGGTTAGCATAGGCTCTATGCCATTGTTCAGCGTTTAGCCTGGCCTCATCATGGCTTTCCAATTGAGAGAGGTTTTCCTCCCTATAAGCTTCTTCATCCAAAATCCCTTGTAACAAGATGTAGAGTCTAGGTATTTGTACCTCAAGTGGGAGAACTGCTTCGGCCCCGAATACCAGTGAGAAAGGGGTTTCTCTTTTTGGTGTTCTTATTGAAGTTATATGGGCCCACAAATCCGGATATAGTTTTAAATGCCAATATTTCTTGTTCTCCTTGACTGTTTTGAGGAGAATAGCCTTTAATGTTTTGTTTATCGCTTCGGATTTCCCCATTGGCTTAAGGGTAGTAAAGAGAGGTCATGTGATGGTTTATTTTGAATTAGCTACATAACTCACAGACCTCATCATTTTTAAAGGATGTGTTGTTATCAGATATAATGACTTGTGGGACACCATACCTGTAAATGATTTGGTTTATAATGAATTTGGCAATTACCAAACTTGGTACGGTGGTGAGGGGCATGGCCTCTACCCACTTGGTAAACTATTTCGTGGCTGTAATTATAAATTTATGGCCATTGGTTGATGAGGGAGAGAATTTCCATATCAAGTCTAGACCCTATGTGCAAAAGGGCCACGGAGTCACTATTGGTTGCAAGGATTGTGTTGTCATGTGAATCTCGTGAGAGAATTCTTGGCATTTTTGGCACTTACATACAAACTCTACTGCATCATGCTCGAGAGTGGGCCAAAAATAGCCCATCCGATGTATTTTATGAGTGGTGGCGTGACCACTGAAGTGGCCTCCACATATCCCACTATGGGATTCATAAAGAATCTTCTTAGATTCTTCACTGTCAACGCATCTTAGAAGTATGTCATTGAAGGCTTTATGATAGATTACTTGTTCTAAAACAACATATTTTAGCGGTGATAGTGTGTAACCGCCTTCTTTGTTGTGATGTGGCACCTTCCGGGTATGTGTGGTCTATGATAAAATTGATGATATCAGTATACTAGGGAGATGTAGAGATGGGGGGGCCTGGTTTCGATGAAGTATATACACTCATTAGGAAAGTCCAGATTTACTAGATCACCTCTATCTAGTGGATTGTCAGCTAACCAGTCTGCAATGATTTTTCCCTTAACGTATTTTTAGTTTACGAACATTAACTCAAATTCACCCATTAAGGTTATGAAATGCCCAGCCTTTTTAGATAAAGACCCTTGAGTAAGGAATGTTCGTAAATGATCTATTTTTACAATGACCTTTATTTCTTGGTTTAACATGTAATGTCTTAAATTTTTTGTTGCAAAGACTATGGCAAGGCATTCTCTCTCTTCCTGTGTATAACATGTTTCATAATCGAGAAACATTAGGCTGATGAAATAGACCGTGCATTCTTGTTTATCATTGTCTTCTTGATCCAGCATACAAGCTAGCGAGACATGAGTGGCTCGTGAGTATAGGATCAAAGGTTGGTCTGGTTTGGGAGGCATTAGCATGGTTGGAGACAACAAGAATCATTTAACTGCTTCAAAGGCCTCATTTCATTCTTCAGTCTAATCAATGCTATAATTTTTCTTTAATAGATTGTTGATTAGATGAATGAAAAAACTTTAATCTGGGATGAACCTTCAGATTTCACTGAGTTTCCCAAGAAATTACTTGACTCTAGAATCGTCCGATGGTGGGATCATTTTAAGAACAGCGCGAATTTTGGATGGATTGACATCAATCCCTTGTGAAGATATAATGTAGCCCAGAAGTTTGCCTCTTGTCACACTAAACACATGTGACACCATATTCAATTAATCACGACAAGATGATATGGAGTACTTCTGGATGATCACAACATTTCTTGGCTTTGGCCAATAAGTCATCCATGTAAGATTCCATGATTTTATGGATAAGATCATGGAATATGTATGTCATTTCCCATTGATATGTAGCAGCAGCATTCTTAAGACCGAATGGCATGATAGCGTAGCAATAAGTTCCCCAAGGAGTTATGAATGTAGTTTTGGCTTGATCCTGCTCAGATATTTTAATCTGATCATACCTTGAGAACCCATCCATGAGGGACAATAGTTCAAATCCAGCTGTTACATCAACAATAATTTCAATGGATGGTAACGGGAAATCATCCTTTGGACAAGCTTTGTTAATATCCCAAAAATCTATGCAAATGTGTATCTTCCCATTCTTTTTGAGAACAGGGACGATATTAGATACCCATTGTGAATAGTCAACGATTTTGATGAATCCCACCTAGAGAAGTTTTATTACTTCCTCTTTTACCATGAGCAACTTTTGGCTTCATTGGTCTTGACTTTTGTTTAATTGGTTTTGCATCTAGTTTAGTGACAAGGTTATGTACTGCGATGTGTGGTGCAATGCCCGTCATTTCTTTATAGTTAAATGTGAAAGCCTTTTGATGTTCTTTGATATTTGGATGTGTATTTCTATCTCCTCCGGAGTTAATAAGGATCCCAACATCGAAAATTTTGGTTTTGCCTCCGTTCCAATGTTTATGTTAATCGTTTCTTCTATTAAAGAAGCGTTACCTTCTTCAAATTTAGGTGGGGCTAGAGGTAGTTACAATATTTCTTCCATCTTCTATCTCATAGATATCAAGATCCTTCTATGGAGGAGACTCTACCATGGGATTTACATAATAGGAAGAGGAATGTGGTATTAAGGAAAGATCTACTATGCGGTAAGCAAGGTGTAGCTTCACATAAGCATTTAGATATTCGAGAGTGACTCTATCATTTTAAAAGTGATCCATGATAAAAAAAATCATTCTTAGCTTTTCCATGAGTTAGGAGTGGGTTTGTTGATATTTTAATGCACTAATGGTTTGGTACGAAGTGATACTATGAAATTTGTATCTTCCAACTCATTATTCAGAGTGAAATGGGAAGCTGAGGTTACTATCGAGTCTGCAAGAAGGTTCTGCTCTCATGGGATTGATTCAATTGATATGAAGTTAAATCCTTTTCTTAGATATAACATCATTGTTTTGTATAGTTTGTAAATGTTCAGCCCTAGTTTTCATATACCTCGGAGACTTGGTTTACAACTAGTTGTGAGTCTCTTAGCACTCTAATGTCATCGACACCCATTCTTTTGGCTAGGATGAGGCCAAGGAGGAGAATTTCATACTCAACCCCTTTGTTTGTACATTCAAAGTTTAATTTAAAGGTGAAAGGTAGGATCTTTCCCTCAGGTGAAGTAAATAGCACTCCTTCCCCAGCTCCAAAGTGACATCTAGCCCCATCGAAATGGAGAGTCCAATATTTGCTTGGAAAAATGGATGTTGGGGTATTTATCGTAATCTATTTCTTTCACTTTGGTTACTTCTACCATAAAAACTTCTTCTGATGGAAGAGAAGTAATTACCCATAGAATCAAATGGTAGGAGAATAGGTAAGTCTTTCTCTAGCAACTCGATAATTTTTGCGGTAGTCCCCAGTGACACTGTTTCTATAATATTGGTCTCATTTTTTAGTGTTGGAATGTCTTCGGCTAGATTTGTAATTTCCAATTCTGTGGTGGGTATCAACTCCTCTTTTTGTTTCGAATTAATTGGTTTGATGAGTTGATTTTTTGGGAGTTCAAACTTGGAGTGAATGCCTAGTCTTTTCTTCAAATCAGCTAGGTGTATATCGAAGGGTTTTGGGTCACATTGTGCCACAAATATTTTCCCTAAGTGTAGAAATTTTATTTCTTGGAATAACATGGAAGGGACTGCCTTCATGCGGTGTATCCATGGCTGACCAAGGATCATTATTATAGTTGGTTTCCCAATCTATAATATAAAATTCGGTGAGGACCATCTTGGGTCCTAAAGTGACTGGTAAAACTATGGTTCCAATTGAAGTGGCCTTGAGGCTATCATATCCTCTTAGTGTATTTCATGTTGTGGAACAGTTTGTCTCTCCATATCCTAACTTTTTAAGAAAAGCAAAGGGGACTATGTTAACTGGTGCCCCATCGTCAATCATTGCACATTTAACATAATTATTGTAAACCCATACTTGTAAATGTAAGGTTGGGTCACCTCTTCGTGCGATCTCGGCGTCTGTTGGCATTTTACTTATATCAAATATAAATTCAGTATCCCTATATGGCTTCCCCAGAGGATAAACGTCAAAGTCTACATGGTTTTTCTTGCATTTCTGAAGGAGGAGTAATGTTGATTAAATGACTAAGGCCTAATGCTTCTAAGAGGGAAGCCCTGTGGGTAGGAGAGTTTTTTAACAAATCCAAAAAGGAAATGTGAGAGAAGGTTTTAGTTAAGTTGTTAATTAAATCATAGGCGCCTATGGGTTTTACCAACATTTGTTGAACGTTGTCTAGCTCCAATGGATAACTTGGAGTTGGTTGAGAAGAATAATCCCATGTTCTTGTTATGGTTTCTATTGGTAGCTCGGTGTCTAATTCCACCAAACCAACTATCTTGGTTTGGGGTTGCGTTCCTAGTTGGGGTGCACCTAGTGGATTTAATGAAGTTGAAGCTTCATGATCATTGTTTCTTGTTATAACACCCTTGTTTGTTCCATTAGGATCTAGCCTGTTATTGTTAGAATGGTTTGGGAGTGGATCATTAAAGATCTTGAGGGGTGCATTTTGAGGGGAAACTGTCCCTGTATAAGTGTTTGGCATGGGCACTACAGAATTTTCTAAAAAACATATCTATAAAGAGTTCATTTTGATATTCTGGTAAATGCTGCATGAATATATTTTAGTCATGACAAGTCCTAATATCGTGGCTTTGAATTTTGTGGAAACCGCAATACAAATTGGCATTATAATTTTGAGGCTATTGATTTAAAACCTGTAGTGGCCCAAAATTCTGATAAGGTTGTTGGTTGTTAGAGTTAAAATTTTGAGGTTGTTGCCTTTGGTTTTGACTCTGATATCTAGGTGGGTTTTGATTTGGACCTTGTGTTTGGATTTTTCGTTGTAGTTGTTGTTGTGGTCGCGGTGGACGATTAAAATTCACTACATTGATTGTTGGAGTAAAATTGTTATTTCACTGATTATTAACAGGTGGCAAAATGTTTAAAATGTTTTCCCTTTTAACTTGGTCAGTTACTCCATCTATTGTAATTCTATGGTTCTTGTTAAGGATCTTAGGTCCTTGATTAGCATTTCCGATATTATGATAGATTGCGGTGTTTTGATTGGGAGTGGTTAATTTCCCATTTGTTCCATATGTCTTATAACCAATATCTATCACTGCTTGGTTGATTCAGATGGCACTCTCGAGTACTTCATCATAATTTCTTAGTGGGAACTTATGGACTTCTTCCTTTATCTCTCTATTGATATAATTAACGAATAAATTGCATAGTTCCATTTGATCCATGTTTGGAGCACTTGCTAATGAGTAGAGAACCGTACGCCATCTTTGAATAAAATGAGCAGCAGATTCATTATGTTCTTGTTTAATATGCAAGAATTCCCTAATCCCTATTCTTAACAATTTTTTCATATCAAAATATTTGATGAGCTTAGACACGAGTTGTTTAAATGAATGTATCAAGGCTTCAGGTATTCTGTAATACCAATCAAGGGAAATACCTTCTAAGGTTTTAGGGAATATCTTAGCAACAACCTCATCCTAAGGGAGTAATTCCCATATGCTGTGGCATAGGCCCTTGATGTGTGTGTTTGGATCACCTTCCCCTTTATATTTGGGTAAATCGGGAAGAGGTCTTGGAAGCATAAAACTTCGTATGGTGAATTCTAGGGGCTCTTTTAAATATTCTGAATAAGTCCCTACTGCATAGGCCTTGACCATCGATGGCGGTTGCTGAGGGGGAGGAGGTGGAAAGGGTTTTTTATATGGCATAGCATATGTGTTTGTAGGGACATAAGGGAATCCCCGTGGTTGAACGAACATCCCAAGGGAAGAGAACATGTCTCCTTGTGGTGAATTTGAATAAATTTTTAAGTAAGGAGGAGCATTATTTTGGTATGGGTTGTTTGGTGCCAAGCCAAGAGGTTTTATGTTTTCAACTAGAGTGGCATTTGAAAATGCGGTCCTAGTTGGTGTTTGTTGTGGGTAATTATAAGGATTTTGAGGAGGCATGCCTAACGTTCTTGTTCCTGTAAGGAGGTTAACATGACTGGGGTGATGTGGAGGGTTAGGGATTCCTAATTGCCCAAAATATGAATTTTGGTTTGCTTGAGCAAGTTCTAGCCCTCTAACCTTTTCAACTAAGGTTGAAATGACCTCTATTGGTGAAGACATAGTGTTTTTCCTTAATGTCATTTGTTGTATACCTTGGGGTTGTAAAGGGGTATGAGACCCTGCTATGAATTGATCATTACCCTGCCAAGCTTCACCGAGGGCATTTCCCATAGGTGGAGGAATGGGGGTGTTTTGTTGGAATAGGGTATCAGATTGTATTTGTAAACTCCCTATAGGTGGATACATGTTTTGGAAATGTTGTTCACTCTTATCATAATGTGATAAGTACTCCTCATCCAAAAATGGGAGTGAATCTAACTGTCTACTGATATGTGGTCTGAACAAGACCCAAGGAGATGAAGTGGATTCTCCAGTAAACATCATATTATTAGAGCCTGAGGGCTCTGGCTATTTTGTTTGTGCAAGTTGATAAAACTCCTCAATTCGGAACGAAGAACTGGAGCTAGTTCTTTGAGGGGGATTTTGAGACAAAAAACAATTACTTGAATAGTTATCAGCCCATGCAGAAAGCGAGGGTGATGGTTGTCGACTTGTTTGACTATAACTTGCTTCAAGACCTGAGAGAGGTCTACCACATGCATCATATCCCGACATATTCGGGGGGTATATGAATACCCGTAGAATAATGGGAAAGAGAGAATGTGGATGAAAGAAATAAAAAATAATAAAAGGGGAATTTTCTATTTGGTTCACATCGGGTTCACCAGTTTTTTACGATGGAAAAGTGACATGCGAGCATGGGAATATACAAGTACCTCTTCCTCATACCTAACCTCCCAAGCTCATTCTGAGACGACTAGTGAATGTGGAATATAAATGGATATAGACAAACTAATTGGCTAATCTTATATCCTCAATATGCAATAATGGAATCTGCAAATCTAAGGAAAAGAAGGCCCTCCTAACCTTAATTTGTGTAAATGTTTGTTCGGATATAATAGCTATTTGGAGGCTCCAATCAATGTCGAGCTCTACCAAGATCCTGTTTATTAGTTGTTGGATATATGGGAAGTGACCTATGGGAGCTTCGTATATATCTCCAAACAAGGTCATTAAGATGGTGATAGGAGGTCTAGGGGATTTGTAGTGAACTATGGGTGGTTTCCTGGTCTAGTTCAGAAAATATTAGATTGATTGGCTTCTATATTTAATATGGATAACTTCATTATGATATCTGGTAGGATTTTCGGGGATCAAAATACCAGCGTTCATAAACTGGTATCAATACTTAATTGATTTGTAGGCCTGTTGGGTTTTGGGACTTGGGGATCACAACCGTGAGTTCGTGGTTATTGTGGACCTATTATGGTCATGTGAAGAATCAATCCCTTCTTATGATTATCCAGTAATCATACACCTTTTCAGGCTCTATGTTTAGAACTAGAATTTTCTATAATTTTCTCATAATACCTTACAGGTGTTCTGGCAACTTGAATGCGTAAGCTAGTATTTATGTCAAAGAGGAGGTCTCCTGCGTCAGGTTGTGGAACTAAAGGATCGCAACCAAATAATTTTTCTCTTTCGGGTTCTTGTACAGTCATTTGAATATTTTCCTATCAAGGAAGTCTACAGTTAGGATAATGTGACCAACGTGTGTATGCATTTGATTGGCCTCGATAGATTAACTTCTACCCATGTGTGCATTGATTGCTTGTAGGTTTTTCCATGTGCTCAGTATTTGAATTGGGTCATGGGGTCTTGATCTATATCAGCTAATCCCTGTGGGTAGGTTTTTTTTCGTTCACTTGTCTGGTTATGAATATAGCGAGACAATAAGAAATCGAGGTCACGTGATTCTTCATGCAAAACGATTGACCTTTTATACTAGCCCATGACTAAACTAATTGCGAATGATGTGAGCCAATAGAAAAGCGTCCACACTCTTCGCAATGTCAGTCCTTTTCGATGATCATCCTCTGACATCCACAAAATTCCAGACCAGATGTGATCACTCACACATTTCGAAAATGTTATAACTTTGATCTAGCCTAACTCTGATTGCTGCGAAGCATTATACCAATGAGTGTAAGCTCCATAAACAATTGTGGATTTATCATAAGTATCTCAGGTTCAAATTGTTGTTTTCACGTTGAAATACTCTCGATCCTAGCTTTGAAGTGAGGAATGAATCATTTTTTTGGGGCTCAGAAACTATCAATGCACCACAGCTGTCCATGGCGATACCGAGAGTGACCTCATTTGACTTAAATCCAAACATGATTCACTACTTTTATTTCATTACCATTCATTCCGCAGACTAGAACTGTTCATGGGAGTCCATCAACCCTGGCATTTACAGAATAGTGGCAAATCTAGTTGACATGTGTGACTTTGTCCCCTTAACAATGTGATCTCCTCATTTCCGTCGTGGCCCCACTGATGATTGGCATTGAATTTTAGCATGCCAAATGAATAGTCATCAGCAGCCTTTTAGAACTTGTCTTTCTCTCGCAACTTTTCCACATTTTCTACGACATACACTGTGACTTCAAGAGAGAGATATTGCAACTTTTAGAAAATAACCTGACTAATGCAATTAGTAGCTTAATCTCTTGTGGGTTTTCAAGAACCAATGTTCCGAGTGTTTTTGGAGTTATCTTTGTGACTAACAAAACCTGATAGGCGTTTAAACGTATTTTTCCAATCTAAGAATGGATACTGTCCATTATTTTAAACTTTGCTTGCAAGGAACATCAATAACCCTGGGGATTTTTTTTGAAGATTGAATGACCTCCATCACATAGTAAATAAAGACAAATTGTGGATGCAAAAATTTCCACTAATAGGCTTGCATGGAGTGAAAAAATTCAAAGACTGAATGATTAAACAGATAAGGTGAGTCGTTGAGCCATTAGTTAGTTTACATAGCTGGCTATTTATGGCAAACGCCACATTGACAAGAAAGTAACTGGTGGAATTGAACGTGCTTTACCAGTTGGGTTGGTTGTTGAACGACGCTTTTCATAGAGTTGGGGCTTAATGAGAAATACAATGGTGTTGGTGGTGCCAAGAATGTGGGTGGAGGGAGTTAGGGAGAGCCCAAGTGGTGACGTGAGCTGTCGGAATTTTTTTGAAAACGATGAGTAGTGAGTTGGCGGCAAGTATGTTAGAGAAGTGAGCTGGTGGGGGGGAAGGTCAACTCGATCGGCTGAGCTAGGCGGTCAGCTTGACTTGTCGAGTCTAGGCAGGGTGTCAGTCTCAGACACTGCAATGACCAAAATTCATAGCACAAGGGGGGGCAATACTGTAGTATATATATATATAGCATATATATACCAAACGATGGATCAAGCGGTGAAACACAAAGTATACTTGGTGACCTTACATGGATCTCTGAACACATAGTGCATATGAAGATCAGACGTAAAGACACCCCTCCGAAAAAAGTAGTGTGTAACATCTTTCCTGCGCTGCAGGGCCCTAAAATTTTGGGCACGTACAGCAGGGTCCACCCATTTGATTACGAGTGTCGATTTTCTTGAGGCATAAAAAAAATTTCACTTGCCCCAGATTTCATCATTTCAATTGTGTACCACTTGGTGGATGTTCAATGCATCCATGAAACATTAGGAACCTGCGCAGGAGGTCCATCAGGTTCTTTCCTTGTTGTTCTCGATGGTTTTCCTCCATGTTGAGGCTATATCTAGTTTGCACTATAACCTCTATGCTAGTCAGGCATATAAGATATTGCCGAAAAGCTTGATCAATTATGCTATAGTAGTCAATACAACTAGATCCCTGTGACATGGAATGGCAAATAAATTCATATACCGAAATGTTTCATAATGAGGATCTTCATTTAGATCAATGGATAATAAATGAGCTATCATTTTAACTGACCAATAATCGTACCTGAAATGTGTAATCCTAGGCGTCACTATGGGAAGTCACAACCGGTGCTTGAATAGATTTGGACACAATACAAAACAAAGACCTGGTAAAATCTAACATGTTGGGAGTTACAAAATGGAGCACCAAAACCTTATGGAGTGATGAAAGGTTGAGGGTTTCTTAAGGCTCACTGGTGTATTGGCCTTCTCCAATGTTTCTCTTTTTGGACCGTTTATTGGTAGCTACACTTTGAGAAGGGTTCTGAGCCCCATTCCACAACAATATCCTCGGATCAGCCTGTTACAATTGACCAAGCACAGTCTTCACTTGAAGGTCCATCTTGCTACAGCTCCTAATTTGTTGATCTCCTTCTTGGCCATAGGTTCCTGCCAACGCACCATACTGGTGTTCACCATTAAGGCCTAATTTAGAGCAGCCATTAAATCACATTGATTGGTTATGTGTTTGATTGCATGGAAAACCACCAATCATATTCCTGTGCCATATCGGTAAACTATGTTGGAACCAATGCCCAGTGATGTTGAAGCTGTGTTTGGATCATATGAACTACAAAGGTCTAGCAGCTTGAGGCTGTCCACCCAAACCCTTGGTTTTGGGTCTGATTTATAGTTAAGATGGTGGTCTATTTTCCTGATACTATGGTCTAGATTGTGTACTTAGCCTGAGACTGAGCTTGAGGCTAGCATACGTCCTAGAACTCTAAGCTTGCTACCTTTTGATGGTTACTAGCTCATTCCCCAGGTTCTGAAGGTGTGTATTTCAGAGACAATTTTCATGGATTTCCTTAGAGGTGTTAGATGATGAAGTGGAGGATTTAGCTTGAAGCTTTGACTCCAGGGAGTAGGTACAGGGGCTAATGTGGGTATTTGGCTGGTACACGTGGGTTTTTTAACTTGGGGTACAGTGGACATGGATGGCCTAGGAGCAAGAAAACTTTCCATCCTGAATCAAATGTATTCTCAGCCCCTATGGAAAGGCTATAGGATACAGGGTAAGGTTGTGCCCCCCATTGACTAAATCATCAAAGAAATATAAGTTCAATTTAAAAGCCCTAAGAAAGTACAAGAAGGAACCTTCATTAGTGGGTTTTACTGTTATTGGAATCCTGTCCTAGGTCCACTGAAATATGATGTTGAAAGTCTGTCAATGTGCTCCCTTCGGGGGAAAACTTTATTGTTGTTAGTTACTCTAAGAAAGGGAAGTATATGCGACCAAGATAACACAAACTGGTTGTGAAAAGTTTTATTATACATCTGGTTCTTATAGAAGGGGAAAAAATTAACATCAAGGCTCACAAGAACCACTATGAAGATATAAATTTGAAAGGGGAAGAATGTGAGAAAATTGCAATAGTAGATGTCACACACTACAACTGGATTTACTAAGCATGTGCACATAGTAATCATTATAAATAGTCTGGGACAATGGTGGTCATCTCCAAAAAAATGTCCACAAAATCCCCAGTGACAATATGGTAAAGCTTCATATATGGTTTGCTATTCATAAGAATAAAGAACCCTATACTGCATCCTATTAGCGAGTGGGATGTCTACTGGCTTCAATTAACAGAAGCATTCTATTTAAATCATCTTCTTATGTGGACACAAAATCACGCACTCTGGGTACACTTCTAGAGAACTGAAAGAAAACTAGCATTTACATGATTCATAAGGCTAAGAAAACTAGGTAATTGAGACTACCTTTAGCCTCTTATTCTTTGTTTCTTGTATTCTGTGGGGATTGGTCTAGATACACACCTTATAGCTCCAGTCTGGATTCTTGACGTATGTTATCTTTTATGACTTAGGATACCAGTGCTTTGGACCAGGCTAAGCAGCACCCATGGATGCTCCTGTCCCCTCTGAAGTCATCCCCTGTAACCTTCTACCTTACTCTCTCTAAAAGTTGGGTCTCTTTTAGCTTTTGGGACATCATTTTTCACTGTAATAAGGTTGAGCCTTCCAGTTGTCAATTCCGAAATTGCAAACAAGGGAATTGTTAGTGCAAAATCATAGCATGCCCAAATGAGTTCTCTAGATTTACTTTTCTAAGGTAGAGTCATTTGGTGTGATCCGCATAACTTCGAACTTTCACCAAGGTGTGGGACCTTGCAAGATGGAAAATATCTCTAAATTAAAGGTTAGTTCCTATTCCTCTATTTGGGTGCATACATGAGGATTTGTAGAGGATCTATTTCTTTACCTAATCTAGAATTTGCCAAGGAGATAGGGATAAAAAGGGATATATAAGAAATAAGAAATGACTAAACTATAAGGTGATGCACTGACATGAATGATGAACACTAGTTTCTGCGGATAGACACAAACTAACAAAATACATACAATAACCAAGCATAAACAACCAGATTTACAATGAAATACTAGATGCGAGAAAAAGAGACAAAAAGGATATAGAATCAATCATAAACGTGTTTTATTGCTCTGAAGATTAATAAAATGCATTACAAAAATAGCTAGGAGGTAAGAAACATATTGCCATTTTAATAGAAGGCCTAAACTCCATGAATTCCTTTGGTAAAAGGAGAGGGGAGCCTGCAAAACAAAAGAATGTCCAACCCTTTACAATGAAGTCCCGACCACTGCATTTATAGATTTGATATCAGACGAGGAGAAAGAGAGAGATAAGTGGGAAAAAAGGCTCCAAGCTCAACTACCACTATTTAATGTCTCCTGTACAAAATCTACCCCCAAATCTTTCTTGACTACATCAAATCCACTAGTTCGGTGCCTTGAAGGAGAGAAGAAACGGTGGAGCAGATCGAATCCGATCTGGTTATTGAGGCAAGAATGGATCCTGCATTAAAGGCCCATGAAGACAATTTCTCTATTTTTCACCTATCAGGGCTCTGAAAAATGATTTTTTTCATATTTCCATGGCATGTAGAGGACGTCAAGATCGCTTCCAAAGGTGTCAATATTTGTAATATTTCGATCCTTGAGTCGAAAGATATGCCCCTTCGAATTTTGTATTGGGTCTGTACAAATGGACAGGAAATTTTTTTGAAAAATGGGTCTCCTTTGAAAAATGGGGCATGTGGCAGCCAAATTAGGGAAAAAACTAAGTTTGCAGGTCTGTGATTTATCTTTTTCCCCCTTTTCCACAAAAAAATGCAAAACTTAGAAAACTCTCATCGGCCCTGATGCCCTACTTGGACATGTGACACCCTTTGGCTGGCTGGGGAGATGCGCTTCAATTTTTTTATCTCTGTGCCTTTTTGACAAAAGGGACAATTTTCAACTTTCCCTGCTGACTGACCCCAATTTTGACCTTGACTCGAGCTCAAACACTTACTTTTTCCCTTAAGCAGAGTTGCGACCCATTTTGTAACTTTTGCATCCTTTTGGAATAACAATGGGGTAGAAAACTAACTTTCCCCCCGATGGCCCACTTTAGCACTGCTAGACTTAGGCTTGCAAATGCTGGCTTTTTCCCTTCGGCGGGGTTGTGGCCCAATTTCTATTTCTTGGCTAAGTCTTTCTGCTTGGCGGGATCATATCTCTTGACCTGAGACACATGACAGTCTGGCACTCGTTTTGAAACCTTCTCTCTCTTCAATCCTTAATTTAGTGCCATTTAGACACTTGGCATCCTCCGTCGGCCTACCCCATGCATTGACTATTTAACAAATTTTGCCCCTTTATGAGACTGGACACGTGGAGGCACCGTGCTTTCTTGAAATCCTGACTCAAAGTTTACCTTTGGAGGAGTGTCAAGTTGACGCTTGTCAGTTTCCACTGGTCTGTGGAATTTTCAACGGTCCTTCTTACCTTTTTGGACCGTGGGATACGTGGTGAGCTCGCGCTCAATTGGGTCTCCACCTTTGGACTAACTCTTGGAGATGTGCCAGATTGACACTTGGCATTCTTCACTTACACTTTATACTACAATTTTGAGGCCTTCCCTATCCACCTTTTGACCTTGTTTGGCCATTTACTATGCGGAGGGCTGGCACAAGTTTGAGTCTCCGCCCTAGGCTCCCATTTCAAATTTGTGCCCAGCCGACACCTGTCACCTTCTTTCTTAGTTGGATACTTTTCAATGCCCCCACAACTTTTGGGATTCTAGACGCGTGGAAGCCTCGCGCACGTTTGGGCTTCCCTTTTTAGATTCACTTTTGGAGAAGTGTCATTAGGACACGTGGTTATTTCCGCTGCCTCCTCCATAATTAGTTGATTTTGGACTCTTTCATGAACGGTCTTGAGCCCAAAATACTTCAAAACTTCCCCATTTTTCCCCCTTCTTTCTCTTGGTTCCTCTGTGGCACTACCCCTTCTTTTCTGACCTTGATATTCTATTGTTGAGTCTACCTATAACTTGAAAAATGGATTTAAGACATGGAAATGGCTCGATAGAGTCGTTTCTTTCGCATAAGGTCATCTAATCTTTCTCAGTGTCTGCCACTCCATTATTGAATCCTTCTGTGACCTATTTACAAGATATGAACAATTTTTCTTAGGTTCTTTCTATGCAGGGTCATGGATGATCTAATATTTGGCACAGGGGGTGAAATATGGATAACAATTTGGTGACTCACATGGGTATTTTCCTACTAGATGAAAATACCAATTGCCTTGTCATATATGTTGGGCATGGAGTCAAGAATGAAGATCTGATATTGATTCTCCCTTTGATTTAGGAGCCCAACTATTTTCACTCTCAATTTTCATAAGAAAACTTGAAATGAAGGTTTTTGAGAGTAGAAAATTAAGAGCAGGACTGGATGTAGATATAAGAGAAGTAGTGGAAGTTAAGGTTGTGGATACAGTTTATGTAGGGATATCTCTCGAGGAAGCCATGGGCACAATATCAAGGATGGGAGTAGATGATGATGGGAGAAGTGGGGTAAATACGGAAGGAGGTTTCTGACGTATGTTGTTGATTGAAAATGGGTTATATTTTTTTGGTGGTGGTTTAGGAAATGGTTGCATAAATATGTAAGGGAGTGGTGTAGATTGTATTACGTGAGGGGATGTAAGATATCAAGGAGGAGAAACATGATAAGATTGTTAGGATTGGACAGGAACATCTGATACATGAGGGATGGGGATGTCAATAGATTTGATAGGCATGAGGATGTCAGATGAAGCAAGGGTGGTAAAAAGGTGGTGGGATAGATTCTACTATTTGGCATGATCTACGAAGAAATAAGTCACAAATGGGGCTAGAAGGAGACAAACATGAGATATCAATTGGGGTTTGTGCAGAATCATTCAGGGCGAGATTGTGTTCCATTTTAAATCAAGCAATTTAAGAAAATAGATCTTTTTTTAATTAAGAAAATGTAGAAAATAAAAAAGGGATGGGTAATGGGGTACCCAAGAGAACGAAGTCCCAAATAGCTTCCTGTTGGGTGATGAAATCCCAATCAGACTACTAGGAAGGATGTTGTTTTGATGTGTTGATTGGTTTGTGAGTTTTAGGTCAAGTGTGAGGATTTTTGAATGCAATAATTTATCCTCCTACTTAAACTATGTGAGCAAGTAAGATGTAGATAATAAATTTTCTTTTCAAAAAAAAAATTGAAGTGTGATCTTTCGATGAGGACGTCACACATGAAAGGTAAATATGATGTAGAAAAGAGAAAATAAGGAAAATGAGGAAAACTTGGATAAATATTTTTCTTTTTATCTGAACTTTACCAAAGAGAGATCCAACGAATGAACCAACACAAGTAAGCAAGAAGCAGGGCCATACGCTGCAGTATTAGTAGAATACAAAAGAAGCAAGAAAAATAGAAAAGAAATGAAAATGGATAACATAAAGGGTGGTCCCACCGGGTGTGCCAAAAATGTTGGACAATTTTCTTTGTTCCTAATCAAATGAATGATCTAGTAATGAAAGAAACTAGTAACTCATAACATGGATGGTTTATAGTACCTCTAACACGATGTGATGAAGGAACAAGGACAAAGTGATGATGGATCCTCATTGTAGCTGATGAAATACAAATAAGATACACTGAAAAGGAGATTGACTAGATGGGATATGTGCGGGTTTCCCAACAAAGCGGATCCAAGAAGCGTTAATTTCCTTGGAGGATTTTAGCCCCCATTTTAAAGTAAGATTGAAGTAAAGGATCAATGGATTTAAAATTTAGGAAGATAGAAAGGATCCAAAAGTGCGTGATTGCAAACAAATTAAAAATTAACGTGTGAAATAATCCTTACAAACAAACAAACAATATCTCATTAAAGACAATTGTTATGACTATAAACATAAATACTACGTCAATGGGTCTAAGAAAACTATGATCGATATGGGAAACTTAAGCTCTATTAAAACAATCCTTGTTTATAACTCTCAAGAATAATCTTCCTCCTACTTCAGTTGTGTATATAGTAAATGGCAATTTATTCATATTCCTCGAAGTTTATACATATTTCCCTTCAAAATTATGTTTAAAGGCATGTAATTAATCTAGAACTTCTTTTTTTTTAGTAAATTCTATCAAGCTTAAAGGTAAACAAAGAGTTTAAAATTCATTTTTGTACTCATATCCAGGATGAATTGATGAATTAGAATAGTAGTTTATCTTGTAGATAGTTTAAGCTATTTATCAACTTAAAATCTTTTAATATATTCATATTCATGTTCCTAAATAAGCTCTTTTATATATATATATATATATATATATATATATATATATATATATATATATATATATATATATATATATATATATATATATATATATATATATATAATCATTCATGAATGGTGTAATCACATGTGTATGTTAATTTTAAAAAAAAAATTGTTTATGGAAACAGATCAAGATGTGCAACAGTATGTTGAAGTGATAACAAAAGTTATGGAATTAATTTCCAAAGAAAAATGTGAAACACTTGGTGAAGATGGATTTCCAAAAACTAAAATAATTTTCCCAACAAGAACCACTATCACGAAAGAAAATAGCAAAAAGTGTAGAGATACTATATGGTGAATTTGTTAATTTGACTACAGTTGTTAGAGAAAAAAATTTCGTTGCATTCTTGAATCATGTTGATATGAGGGAAACATTAGAACTGTTGGGTGTAGATTTTGGATGGGAAAAGTCAAAACTTATGGAAGAATAATTTTTTGGGAATGTTTCTAAATGAATAAGTTCTTTGGGTATAAAAACTAGGTCTTCTGATAAGAATATTTCTCGTAGAGAAATATTAACTTCAATTGTAAGTGAAGTTACGGTAAAGAATAGCCATCTTACCGTCATTTCCAAGGTATTTTTTGTATCTAGAAATATGGTCAGCAGGTATGCAAAGAGGAGGAAGACATTGGATTATTCTACAGTGGAAGGAAATTCGACACTAATGTGTAGAAATTCACATTCTGATAAAATAAAGGATAATATTGTGAAGATGTTTTCTAATTTTTGGACTGAGAGGACTCATCCTTCTCCAAATGTAAGGGATGTTTTAAAACATAGGATAGCTCACAATAACTATGATGAACATATAAAACATTAGCTCGAAATAACTCAACATGAGATGCACATCAAGTTTATAGAAGAACATCTAGATGTTAAGATTGGACAATGAAATTTTGAGAATTTGAATCCTTGGTATGTGTGAGTTGATTAAGTCCTTGACACATATTGTTGTAGCTATCACATTCAGTCTGATTATCACTATCAGGTACAAAAAAATTAATATTACATATATATTGAGGTGTGCTTTCATTTATATCTATATATTAGAAATTTAATAAAATTTTGGTTTTTTAGATGTGATTTAAAAATAATCTATTTCAAAATCTAAGTTTTTTAGGTGTATAGAAAGTTACGAGAAGCATCAAATGGTTCTGAAAATGCCCCCCTACACGTGTTAGTGAATTTATAGCTTCTATTCTTTGCACAATATCTGATGATCATGTCGACGATCGTATGGATTGTATCAAAGGTGTATGTGAAAAGTGTGGGGACTTAAAACTATTGCCATAAATAAATGAATATTTAGACACAGTTTAAATGGTGGCTTGCAAGAGGTGATTAATAAATTATATATATGGTTGTACATATTTTATTTTGATTTTTATGTTTACTGCAAATGAATATGACAATTTTTCCATTATGTATTGATTTTTTTACATTCAGGATTTTATAAATTATGGTCAATTTTACTTGTGTGACTTTTCCCGAACTTTCTTTGGGCATTCTGGTAGAAGAGGACATTTCAAGAATGTTATATTGTGAAATCAACCTGTCTATGAATAATACTATACTCTAAGTTTAATGTAGTTTCTACATCTAGGCATTCCCATTTGAGTGAAAATTTATACAGAATAGGTCCACTACACCATACTAATTTCATGATGATATAGGCCTTATGAACCAGAATGTTGTATTTATTATATTCAACAAACTTAGTTTTCCTATCACGGTTTCGAAGGAGGACATGTATAATATGCAACATATAGTAACTTCTATGTGATGATTTTTAGGATATGTCCTCAAACAATTATGTATTAGGGCACTACCCAAATAGCAAATGGTTGATATATTAGTTTAATCCATCCAAATAGCCTCATCCCTTATAAAATACTCACACATTGGTTTAATAGAGATTGGTTCCTTAGATATAACATCTGATTGTTGCACATGTATAACAATTCTTATCAAACATAAACATGTTTACTCGAAGTTTTCAAGACAACTGCTCTATAGTTAGCACCCTATATAGAGATGATGAAACCAATATAAAGCCCTCCCCTCCCTCCATGGAACATTTGAAAAAAATTCATCAAATCAAAAGCTTCCTATCACTACTTGTTTCAAAATTGTATAGTTTCAATACCACTCTAGATGTATCTATATAAGTCATTTCTGCTTGAAATGTCCTCTATGTTACAATCAACTTTCTTGTGTTATCTTTCTCTCTCCATACACACATTCTTTTTTCTACTTATTGTTGACAAATATTAAAATAATTTGACACGAAATTCTTAGTGTCCTATACAATATTTTCATATCTAAATCCCCTCTAATATTATACACTAGGAAGACTATAAATGCAAATCTTTGTCACTAAAAATGTGCATACCATTGAACAGAACAATAATATTGTATGAAGGACTTTGTGGTATCTCAACAACAATTGTAATGAAACTCATATAATATCCAAGGTTCAATGGACATATTGCTTCCTTGAGATTGAACTAGACAACTATCAGAGATAGGCCATCTGGATCCTACACTAACTACTTTAATGCCAACCACCATGAGCTTTACAACTAAAACACATGAACCTACTTTGATTACTGGGAAAAGGGATGATGGAAACACATAAAAAGGGTAGTGATTGGCATGCAAGAAAGTTAAGTTGATCAAACTCTTCCACGAGTTTAACAAGTTATGCTACCTTAAATATTGTTATATTAGGATTTATGACTAATGAATTTATATACATGGATATAAAAACCACTTGTCTAATGAAGCCTATATATATCTATATATCTAGACTTACACACACATTCTTAAATATATTGTAAATGTAGAAACATGAGTATTGGGAATGAATTGAATTAGAAATAACCCAAGACTTTTCTTAGAAGATGTTGATGTTGATGATGGAAGTAGTATGGGTAATTTTAAGCAATTACCTTAGTCTAGGATCTATGATCACCCAGACTATGTTTGGATATGCAGGAACCCTAAGAGCTTTACCTAGGTGACACAGATCTGGAATATAGAACTGAGTCCTGCAGTCATTGCAGGACGACCTTGTATTTTCATTACTGGAAAGTAAAAGAGGTTTTGTGAAGGTCACAAGATTGATCTTTTGCATGATCTGAGATTTGATCAGATACAATCTACCATAGACTGGATTAATATTTTTATGGATAAGGATTCATTAGATAGTATGACCCTTGTCATTGTGTGACCAAGTTGAAGTCGATGACGAATGCCAATAGAGTTGGGTAAGGACTAGGTCATTAAATGATGTCAAAGTGTTTATGTCATCATTAACATCAAAGAAGTTGAAATCTCATGCTGCTGAGGGAGCATCTAGAATCATTGCTAGTTAGCTGATCATGGACCATTGTGGGTCATATGTTGACACAAGAAATCAAACATTATGATATGATAAATAGTCATATAATGACAGAAAAGAATCATATGTCCTCATGAAGGTTTTTTCCCATTCATATGTTATGCAAACTATAGTATGCCATGCATAAATATGGTAGGTCTATGGCTATTGTCAAAAATCCTAACATGTAGAGAGAAGTGAGTAAAAAAATCACGACTAAGCTCCAAGGTGTTGCATGCATTTAGAGCTATGGTCTTCCTTTAGGAAAAAAATAACTTAGTATCATAATGTGCGACGGTGAAATGAGCTGTTTCCATGCTCCAATGACAAATAATGGGAATATTAATAATCCTACTAATGGAAAGCTAGCTTTTATTCTTTATAGCGTGTTGGAGAGGATGCTGATGAGATTTTTATGCAGTACTAGATATGCTTGGTAATAAATCAAGAGCATTTTTTGCATTTTACACAACCTATGATCATTATTGAATGTTAGAAATAAGACAAAGGGTAGTGCAATTAGTAGGAAAGCATGGCTAAATAGACAGTGTATTAGGGCATGATATGATGTGGCTCATTAATTAATTTATTAATACCATGGATGTTAGATTAACAAAGGGATGCCCCTAAATAACGGATGATGGGATGCAAAATATGTGATATTAAATGCCTAAGGGGATGTATGTTAATTAAAGTAGACCTAGAAATAAGTGATCCTAATGAAATATAGCACACCCGAGCATACAAGGGGAGGGATACCGAATCTAAGCAATAAATAATAAAACCCTAATTGCAAGGAGAGGGTTAGAAAGGATTCTTAGCTAATTTGCAAAGAGGTTAATGGATAATGCACAGTAGTGGGATCGAACTGAATAAAAATTCGAAGCAATGACCGTCACATATGGAGCTTGGGAAAAATGCAGAGCAAGAGGAGCAGGTTGGACTTGACTAGGTCAGCTACAGAGAGATAGGGGCTCCAGTCCGTGCCCTTTGCTTGTTTCTTGGTGCCCTAAGTCTACAGAAGATGCTAAAAAAACCTCCTCATGATGTGTGTTACAGAGGTATTGTACCTTGTAGTCACCTTTGGTCACTCTGTAGGTACGTTGTAAGATCGTCTGAGCTACGCTGTAAATATGTAATGAAGAGTGAACCTGTAAAACCCTCAAATAAACATCAAATCCTAAAAATGAAAGATCCATAATGAGGGGTCTAGACTGTACTCAAATGTCATAATAGGTTAACTTACTGAATGAGTGTTGCACTACATATCAAACCTAGTTTAGTTCTCTATGTGTGTTTGTGGAATTATGCCCTAGGTTTCTCTTGTGTACCAGTCACACTTGGAGTAGAGAACAAGTAGCTAGATGTAGAATGTAATATAATGTGTGCACAGAATTGAATAGAACTTCCCTCATATAAAGTGTGGTGCAGATGAACTAGCCCTTGTGTCCCTTGTGATGGATAGCTAGATGGATGTAAATGGAGATCTTAGATACCTTTGATGGATGTAACCTTAAGTGTGGACGGATAGTAGATGCTTAGTGTTTGATCCCTTATTATGATCACATAAATTTATTTTTATATGATTCCTTCACTTGAACTTCATAATTAACCCCAAAAAGGATGAAAACCAAAAATAAAAGATGCTCAAATGGATAGAAAGGACCCAAAAAGTGTGAGTAAAGCACAAAGGGGACAGGGGTTCCCAGATTGGACAAGGGTGCCTAGCGCTGACGTCCTGGTCTGGCTGCTAGTGTCCAAGATGAAAAATGCCAAAGACTAAAAAGGTAGACTGAGAAATCAAAGGTGTAATACCAAGAAAAGTGATAGAAAGGAAATAAAGGTGGCCAAAGACATGGGTTAATTAGTATCGATCTTACTTAGGAATCATATGAATAGTAATATGTAACCATGACTAGATAATTACCAAAAGTGCATGATTTTGTGTTTACACATTAATTCACTATAAAGACCAAGCAAAAACTCACAATTATCAATGAATGATACTCACTCCCTACTCCTATTGTTGCTACATCAATTACATTGGGGGTAGGTTCATGCCCTTCTACTCCTCCAACTGTCAGCTTGCCTACCACATCTAAGACTAGTGGAAATAAAAACACCCATCAGTGTTTCACCCAACACTCACTATACACCTGGGTGTACCCCACATCATTAATGTGCATAGGCGCTACGACCCAATATGCCTCATCTGGACCCAGATGTAGTAGTTGTGCTCCCATCGGCACAACCTTTCCCCTGGTCATCTCATTGCCCTAGTAGATCGAAACCATATATATGGCTCTGGAGGCACATCCTAAGCCATACCATACATTCTAAACACTCGCTTATTCTGGAACAAATCTGCTACCCATGGGAATTTATCCTCTAACCATATGGTGCAATGAATGCACTAAAACTCCACACCATCCTCCAATCATCCTCTATAGTCTCTATAAGGCCTCCAAATAATGGCCCTAGAGTCCATCTGATCAATCATTGACCTATAGGTGGTTATATTAACCCTCTCATTATAGGTGACCACCCACCTTACCACAAATATCTCTGTTCGAGACCAATTAGTTTGTGGCCCATTGAGTGGCCTCAATATAGTTATATGTTCAAAGGCTCATACATGCAATAAAGTAGTGGCTCCTAATTCACCTTCATGATCCTCCTGAGTAAAAATATACAAATCCCTATACAAATGGGCCAACAAACACCATGCCCATACATATCCAATACCATGTTCATCTATGTACCAAAAAATATCATGCATCATGTACAAAATACCAAATCGACCACCCTCTACTACCATAAAAAAAGATATCAACACTACAATAACTTTCCACAATCTCATAAGACTGGATCTCACAATCGCATCTAGGATAATATGTGTCTTGGCTTGTACTCATGTCCTTGTAAAATACCTTCGTGCTACCCTTGTCTGACTACATGCATCCAATAAAACCATGATTTGTACTCTCTTTCCCACAATAGGAAACCATAATATCCTATATGCATCCTTTAGTGTCACCATCATCTCACATGTCAGAAACTAGAATGTATAGGTATCCACGCACAATCTATCACACAACAAAGTCAATAAAGGCATATTATAGGGTATGTACCCCACTCTAGCAATGTGTCACATGCTTACATGGTAAAATATATCCCATTCCTCATCTGACAACCCCAAAACAAGTAATGTGCTCAAATGAAAACCCACACGAAACTCTCTGGAGTGTATATCCCTCTACACAACACAAAAAGAAACAAATTTCTTATATTAACACGCCATACATACTGCAAAATTACTCACCACTAACATAAAATTAATCACAATAATATCATTTTACAAAACCATGTCAAAACCCTACCCTTGGACACTAGCACCCATGAGGAGGTCACTGGCATCCAGAAGAAGGTCACTAGTGTCATGAACTAGGCCCAAGTGTGCCTAGGGAAAAAAACATCAAAAACTTAAAAATACAAATTTCACTAAAACTAATAAAAACAAGCCTATTTGAATAAATTTTACAAAAATGCTCACACATAACAACTCCTCAGTCATCTGCAATGTGACGGCCACTGGTACTCTCTCAAATATTCTAAGACTCGCCTCTCTAACACATTGCATTCTTGTAGCTTATATCTCAAATCTCAAACATTCTCGGTATAAATGACATTAATATGAACACTTTTCAACTTTACTATATATAGTAAGTTTGATTTACCACATACTATGATCACTATTTGCAACCATTTTTACAACTAATACATGACCCATGATTTCACTCATATCTTGAGCCTCATTACTCCGTTTTTCTCCTTGTTTGCGCCATCTAGATTAAAATTTCTCCTAGTACCAGTTTTACATGATTTGTATCATTCCATATTCAAATCTAACAATGATTTTAATTACTACATATGTATACTTTTTCAATATTACCATCTCTTCTCTACTATATCTTATTTACTACTACATCTTTTAACAATCTTTCTTTCAGCTCAGTGCTCATTTCTCCACCATTCACCCTTTCGATGAAAGGGGAGGCATACAATCAGGATCATCTTATAATCCCTCTCAGGATAGAATGCAATCAAATGAAACTCCTAATATATTTCTATCACAATTTTCTCTAATCTTATTTAAATAAAAGGTATAATCATTTTATACTACAATCAATACTTTCTACTATTTCAAATCTATTCCCCCAAACGACCTAATTTGGGGACAAAGAAAAAACCTCTCCATGAGTAATCTCCCAATTATATATTATTTGAAGAAATATTCTATCACTCAAATCGAATCAAATCAATCGATACAATAATTACATTTACTATTTATCCTAGATGACCTAACTTGGGAGCCACATTACATTACTATAGCTTCTAGATGACCTAACTTTGAATCCATCCAACAGCATTCAAATTGGAACACCTGCTACTTTAGGAGTAGGGGAAATGACATGTCATTGTCATTCCTATACTACTTCTATATGGGTTCTTCAATTGGAAATAATCGAAACTAAATCTAATCTCTATACATCTACAATGATTGGATGTTTTCGGGAAGTGTCAAGGAAGGAGAGAAAAAAGAGACCTCTCTCCCCAAAACTCTTCCTCTAGCAGCAAGATTCCCAAATCCTCCCATTTTTAAACAAATCAGGTTGGGAATTGATCACTCCCTACCTCTTCTATTGCCTTAGACAACAACTCAAAATATCTAAAGTCTCCAAATCATTTCAACTATTTATCCAAGTGCTCCTTACGGTGGTTTGCTATCTCCAATTACACCACATGGTTAAAAACACTAATTCATGGTTCGCCACGCTACAAGTTCATACATTCTACGTGCACTCTGTAATATGGCTTCTCTGGACTATATATAGGTATGTTCGTTACTTCCTTTACACTACTTAAATTTCGTTCAAATAACATAATGGGGGGAAATGTAGACATAAAATCATGCACATACTACTATTTTACTATGGCAGTAGTATGTTATTATATGCATGAATCTTAAGTAAGAAAAATACTCACTAGTGTAATGACCCAAAAATTCACACACAAACAACACAGTAAAAGACAGGATTTTTTTTTTTTTTGACTTGCTTGACACATAACACAACACAACTTGTCGTCACAAAGTTACAACCAACTCTGGGAACCACTTGTTACGGGGATGACCACAAGGTCAGCATGGAAACGTTCACACCCAAAAGGATAATACACTTTTCTTTTTAACGGAATGACATAGAAGTCCAACCACATGACACTCTCACAACTAGGGCAAGCCACAGTAAGAAATGATTGAAGGTTATTTATTTTGATAAAACACCCATTAACTCATGACTTTTGTTTTCAGAAAGAATCAATAAATGATTCACACAAATTCATCTTACCAACTGAGTTATTTTCTTATACACTGTAGAGTAGTTCACTTAAAGTCTTCTCCTACTTGCTAAATCTTATTATCTTCCAGAAACTAACCATTATTTTCTCTTAAGCTTGTTTAAGAGTTCACCCAAAAGGGGTAGTGTTCACTAGTTTAGCTAGGGATATCAAATTTATTAAAATTTTACTTTACAAGGATAGTTTTCACCTTTGAGTACTTCAGGAATCTCTTGTTCTCAAGTAATTCATCTCTATATTAATTTATCTGAATACACATATTTTGGTTAACTTCTATAAGGGTTAACCATTCCATTTAATTTTACTTATATCACATCATTACAAGGTGTCAGAGAGTTTTGACTTAACACTTTATTCTCAAAAACAAGGTTTTACAATACTTATGCCAATGTAAGGATTGAATATCATTCCTCACCCAAGATAAGTTACTAGTCTAACAACAAAAGGGAAAGAACACTTCACTACGTAGTTTTTGTGAACATACCAAGGCAAGAGATCTTCTAAACTCCTTGCAAGAAAAGTTACAAAATTTACAACGCATTGAACTTTCTACAAAGAACTTCATATATTTGAACAGATGAAACTTTTACACTCTTTTCCTTTAATCTACTCGCATAATTCATCTACACAAATATTTACTAGAGTCAGTTCGCTAGAACTGAGCATGATAAGATATAAACCTCACCTAATAATTTATGCCATCTAGTATTTAAATAAATGAAAGTTTGCAATACTCCTTATCAAATAAATTTCTAACATACATTTAAAAACTTAACTGCACATCTCATGATAATACATTTCCTACTCATTAATGTTCACTTCCTTAAGATCTTGCTCACCTAAGAACACAATTCCAAGTGACTAGATATACAATCTTAACCATGCAATCAATCATACTCAAATTACAGTAATAATAATGACACTCACCTAATACCCTCGACCTACTTCGCATATTTAAGTACCCAACAATATTATCTTTCAATTAAATAAAAGCACCAACGAGATTAAGCTTATATAATAAATAGAAGTAACAATTTTATATTATTCATCGATATTACCCAAGTATCAAACCTTCATAGATAATTAGTGATATGTAAGTATAATTTGGATATTTATTTCACAATTTTAAGGATATACTTATGTGAACAAAGATTCCACCAATCCACAAGTTTGTATAATATTTAGGTATCCTTTTGGTTGCTTATTCCATGTCTCTATATATTTCTTTTAGTACAAGGGTCCAACTCATTGGAATGAGCTACGATCAACAAAATTGTCATGTTTTGCTAATATGTCAAAGATACATTTGACTAACTAAGATAAGTAAGCGCAGTCCAAGCCACTATAAATACAAATACCAACATTATCTCAACTCCCAGTAATGCCCCGTTCGGCGTGTACCCTAGTTCTTGTCGCAATGACCCTTTTTGTTGAGTGTCGAATGACTGTGTGTAATTCCGTTGACTTAGACCATGTCTTAGTGATGTTTTATCACCTTCCCTCTCCTTCTTGCGTTCTCAAGTCGTCATTGACACCTCTGTGTGTGGACTGTGTAATGTCCTGTGCGTTAACCTAATTAAAAAAGGATCTTGTTGTCACATGGTTAAGCTGGATCATTGGTCATTATTGGTGTGAGTAGAAATTATTTATATTTATAGTATATAATGATAACAATGTTGTTTTAATTTAATTATCGTTAAGTGATTTTATTGTTTGGTTGGTCGCTTTGTAGAATGAACCCTGTTCCGCACTGAGGAAGGGATTACTCGCCTTGGTGCCAAGGTCATTCCTTGCTTCGTATTTGCTTTTGAATGTCAACCTCTAGTTTTCTTCGCTTGGTTGCTTAAGCCTGTTCGCATGTTGTTTTAATCATTGGGAGTAATGGATAATTCGACTCTTACTTCCTCTTGCTTGCTCGTCTGTATGTGATTTAATCTTCTCAGGTTGAATAGTAATCATACAAAATTTCTTATACCTTTTAGCTTATGTGAATTATATGGAGAAAACTATTGTAATAATAAATGAATTCGTGTCAGTTATATTTTTTAATTTGTGTAAATAAATTATAAAATTTTGTGTTCAATTATTAAAGCCTTTTAGGCCACGTTACTCATCCAGAGACTTGTAAATTTTGTCACGGTCAGCTTTATCTCCTTCTTGGCATCCTTCTTGGCTGACTGCGTGGAGGGTGGAGTTATTAAAATCTTGACGTGTTGGACTCCTTGTTGGTGGCTGCACATTCATTTATTATTTCTGATTTGCAAATCTTCCTTGTCTTCTTGTTGACTGCCTACATTATCCTTCTCTGACCGCGTGAGATCTCCTTTTTGTTGGACTGCGTGTGGAGTGGTTGAGAAGCCATCGAAATCTTGTCTGTCAAGGTGTTTTCTTCATGGTTTCTCCTGGACGCCTTCCTTTTTCCTGCCCTGGCCGCGTGGATTTGTGGGTGAAGGAATAATTGTTTGGTGTAGTCGCATGGACGTGGTTTTTGTTGTTTCCAGATGCATTTTGGGGGAGATTCCGAAAGAGCGTTGTTCTTCTTTTGTTGGCCGTGCACAGCTACCAGCTAGTGAAGTAGGCATGTTACCTCCACTTTCATTGGATGCTGCGAGGTGTGTTCTTGCCAGAGATCCACAGCAACAGCCTGTGATAGTAATTAGCCATGCAGCAGGCATGTTGCAGTATAGTTGAAGCCTTTGTGAGTGCCTCCACCAAGCAGAATGTCCAGCTATGTTGTTATCTGTTCAGTATCGAATGCATCCTCAAATTCGGGACTCTCCTTCAAGATATTTTTATCAAAATCGACTATGTGATAGTGAGAGTGTTACCAGGAGACCTGATGAAATTTATTGCAAAGATTCTCTATTGAGACCTTACTTGTTTTACGATGTAACTCATGGAAGAGAATCTCATAGGCGTGGATCTGTTTCATATCAGAATATTCATGAAGCACAATTTGCTTTGCGATTATATGAGCTTCTTCAACGAGTCACTAAGTTGGCAGGCATAAAGGTTTCTGTTGGAATTATCACACCTTACAAGCTACAGCTGAAATGTTTGCACCGAGAGTTTGATGTTGTCCTCAAATCTGATGAAGGAAAAGGTTTATATATCAATACGGTAGATGCCTTTCAGAGCCAGGAGCAGTGATGTAATCATTTTGGTCTTGTGTCCGAGCTTCAAATACATGGGGTTGGCTTTGTAGCTGATATTCGCCGCATGAATGTTGGCACTAGCACGAGCTCGCAGAGCACTTTCAGGTTAAGGGCAAAGCAGCTGCATTGAAGCAATCTAGTGTAATACTGGTCAAGCCCCTTAATTGAGGATGCTAAGTCTAGGGACTATTTTATGGATATGGAGTCTGTACCAAGAGATTTTTTTGGTTAATAAAGCCAATCTTCTTTTGCTTCAGTCTCAGATTGTTATAGGGCTGCTCCTAATATGAGAGCACCAAGGTTAGGAGGTCCAAATCAAAACAATCAGATGCATATGGAGATGGTGGAGGTGTTTGGATGAATGATTTGAAGGATCAAGTTCAATTGCCAAAAATGGGGCCTACAGAAGTTCTAGGGCTAATTTGGAGTGGTGTTCGGAGGATTTTGGATCTACTTCTGAGAAACCCAGAGATGCATGGCAACAATCTTTAGGAAGAGGAGATAGGGTGTCGCCAGAAGATCAGCGAGGGAATGATAACTCGAGGTGTCAATGCGACCCGAAGAAACTATGGGCAGAGATGCACATTTTGTTTGACTATACAATTGATTTTATGAAGTCAAGAGCATGGCCGTTAACAGAGTTTGGACCTTCAGCAGGCTGAGGAAGAGAAGTTACGCAGGTTGTGTTGCTGTTGCCCGAGCCCTGGTCGACGTGCTTGTTGGTTGGAAGAATTCTAATCAGGCATGTTAAATCTACTCCTTGTAATAGTTTTCTACCTTCTTTCAGTATCTTGAAATGAATATTCTTTCCTCTTGAATGGCACCTAGACAAAATGTTTTCGTGGTTGTTTATATCGCTGCCTGATTGTGTTGGTTGTTCCTTTAAATCTCGTTCCAATTTCGTTGGTTTTGCTTGGAATGTTCTTTCCTCTCTTATAGCTTACTCTATTTCATATTTGTCTAAATGGGCTACTGCAATATTGAGTGATGCAGTCTAGTTCGTAGGGAAGGAAACATTATAGAGTTTCGTTTGCTTATATGACTCTCTTTTAAAAGAATTCTGTGATGGTATTTATAATTGAAGGCTTACTATATGGAAGGTTAAGCCTTCATATCTCTATTTGGTTGAATAAATATGTATTTCCTGTTTAGGGCTCTCCTGTTTTGCTAAAAGGTACATTAATAGTGACATTGTGTTCTAAAACTTGTTTAAGCCTGTGGGCATTCCTTACTTTTTGTTTAATTAGAAAATGGCATTAGGGTTTTGTTTTAGAACTGTACATGGTTGACTTTTGTACCCAGTTCTAGAGGATGAATAACCTGACATCTATTTTGGCCTCTACGTGTTGAGAGAATTACTATACCTACTTCCTGGTTCAAACTCTTGTTTGATTAAAGTAAGGGGGAAACATTGTAAGTTTTAATTGAATGAAATCTCTACAATTTTTATTAAGGGTCGCGAGCAAGCTATTAATAGCTGGACTGAAACAAAAGTTGTAGGTGAATCCATGGTATTGGACTCGTGAACTCGTTTCCTGTTAGATGACAGCTGATTACAGTGATAATATAATAGGTGGCTATTATATTCATCTGTTTGATATTTGCTAGACATTTCCTTGATAAGCCCACATGGATCGGGTAAAATTTCCATCTTCTATACCATTGGCAAGGAGCTCATAGAACTTCTAGGCCTGACTGCACTGCGTAACCTTCCTGATGGATATGTGTGTTGGTTCTTATTTTTGTGCTTGCACTCGTGGTAAGGTCTTTTGAGTCTGGGGCATCGCTGGTGTATTACCCACCGTGTATCGAATCCCTTTGTTTTCGAACTCGAATATCTTATTCTTCGAACTTGGTTACTAAAAGTCCCATTTTGTGGCTTTGTTAAGGAAATCAATTTTTATTTTTATTTTAAAATACTTATTGACATTGTCGGAAATATATAAAAATTATTAACGACTTTTGGGTTTAGCCTTCCCTTATATTATGTAGAGAAGTTGACGATTAGGATAAGGTTTGTTGGTAGAATAATGGCCCTTTTTGTGTCTCATTTGTATGCTTTTGGAAGAGTGGATTTGTTTTGTTAACTAGTACTACGTTTAAGAAATCCTATAAGAAGGTAGTGGTAAAACTCCTTGGTTAAAACTGAAACTATAGTTGTTTTTCTTTTAAGGGCGTCGAACCCTTATTACTATGAAGCCTTCCCCTGGGAGATTTGGATAACGTCGTTTTGTTTCGCGCCTACGATCATAATTAGTATGTTTTGTCTTCTCTTGGACCCCTTTAGATGGATGGATTTGAGTATTGGATTCCAATCACGTAATCCATAGGATTACATGAAGGAAATATCAACACTCTTGACCTTCTTGTTCCTAACCCATAAGGTCTTGCCTTGATTTATGTGATTTTGTTCTTACTGGTATTTTGACTTTCTCCTTGTTGGATGGTTTAGATTTCTTTCTCATGCGAATAATTTTGGAGTTGTGGGTTGTGTTTTAATCCATTTTTGAATTAGAACATTCCTTTCTTGATATTGTTAAATGTTAGCTTACTGTTGCAATGTGTAGCCTTAACATGCTCAGTTCTCGCGAACTGATTCTAGCTAGTATTTGTGCAGATGGATTATGCGAGTAGATTAAAGGAAAGAGTTGTAAAGGTTTCATCAGTGCAATTTATGAAGTTCCTTGTAAAAATGTCCAATGTGAGGTAAATTTTGTAATAGTGCTTGCAAAGGAGTTTAGAAGACCTCTTGCCTTGGGTTGTTCTGAAATTTCGTGATGATGTTGTCTTGTCCTTCTGTAGGTAAACTGGTAACTTACCTTTGTGAGAAATGGTATTCAATCTTTACATTGATATGAGTATTGTAAAACTTTGATCTTGAGAATAAATTGTTAAGTTAAATCTTTCTAAGACTTAGTGACAATATTTTATAAGTAAAGTAAAATGGGTCGGTTAACCCTTAAAGAAGCTAAACAAAAATAATAATTTTATATTCAACAAATAAATGTAGAGGTGATCTATTTGAAATCAAATAATTCCATGAGTGATCAAAATGAAACCATCCTTTGTGAAGTAAAATTTTTATAACTTGATATCCCTAGCTACACTAGCGAACATTATCCTTTTTATGGTGAATTCTTAGAATGATCCTAAGGTGAAACAAATTGTTAGTTGATATAAGATAATAAGATTTAATAAGTAGGAGGAATCGGTTTCGAAACCATGCAATCTGTCTCTCAACCATTTGAAAGGTAAATTGTTTTCTTTTGTAAAAATCATCCAGTGAAGCCTAAGTAAAATATTTAATAATTTTCGATAAATCCTCAAGCTTCAATAAAAACCGGGTTAATAACTAATGAGGTCATAAAGATGAATTCAACTCGACCTTCTTCCTCTAACCAGTTTTTTTTTAGGTGCTTGGTAATCTTTCTCTTGAGTATGTTGAAAGCGAATCCATATTGTAATAAGGTTATGAGCGAGTTTTAGTAGCATAAGTGAGGATAGATGGCCTTGTGGAATTAAATTACCTCCTTTATTAAATAATTGAATTAAACAAATAAATGTCATAATAGAGAAGATTTAAAGTTAATTACTCAGTGAAAAAAGGAATAAACTTAGCTTGGTAAGATGAATTGTATGAATCATATCTTGAGCCTCCTTGAAAACGTAAGCTAAGAATTGCAAGATGTCTTTTAAAATAAATAACCCTCAAGAATATCTCATTGTGGTTGGCCCTAACTGTAAGTGTGTTTTGTGGTTGGACTTCTATGTTGTTCTGTCAAAAAAAAAAAAGTAAATTGTCCTTGATAGGTGTGAACGTTTCCGTGCTGCCTTTATGGCCATCCTTGTATCAAGTTGTTCACAGTGTTAGTTGTATCCTTGGTGACGACATGTTGCGTCATGTTATGTGTCAAGCAAGTCAAAAAAAAAATTATCCTGTGTTGTTCGTGTGTGAATTAATGGGTCGTGATATTCATGTCATAACTCTTACAACTTGTTCACCCATCTGCATCTCTTACTTCAGGCCTCCATCTCTGATAATTTCATTTTTCAAGCCATGGTGTGGGCATAACATAAGCAATACAAGAAAACTTATAGAACCTCATTCACGCTCCATAATAGGGTCTACAGAAACCATTGTTTCTTTCACCAAAGAAAACATCTACTTCTCCATAGATAGTATATTTTAACTCAATTCCATTACAATGCCTTACTAGGCAAAAAGGCAATGTAGAGATCTCTTCAACCCCTTCATCATCCTTTTTTAACATAAACTGTAAAGGAAATGAGTGATCAGTTCATGTAATTAAAAAGAAAATTCATTTGAAATTTTTTATCTGTAATATGGGCATGGCTTTCAAGATATGGGGCATGCATATATAGTGCTAAATAAATATTGAATAATATCAGGAATCCTAAATGGATTCTTCTTCCCACTTGAGTAATCTAGAATCCTTCTTTAACAATGCAAGTGATGGGGAGAGTGAACATCATACAGAAGTTCAGACATAAATATTCTAATGAAATTGATTTACCGAAATGTTAAAGGAAATAAATGGATTCCCTTCTTGGTTCTTGGAATTGTCATGCCTTGCTGATAGCTTCTACCCTCTCGAGATCAATCATGATCCAGCAGGGACTTTGACATAATGTGACCACACGTCCAACTTGATCCACTTCTTGGGCATTCATCAATACTATGGCACTTCTTCAGATTGAGTGAACATGTCATGACTCTGTCTACCTATCTTGATCAGCATTTTTTCCAAGTGCTGCATTGTTTGTAATCACTTTTCCATCTTTCATGGAATGGCAACACAGTCACATCATCTTGAGTAAATAGCAATTGGAAAAGTCATTAATGTACGACCAACCGGAAAAGCATTACATTCCCTACCTTTTGTCTTCAACTGGAAGGTAGCTACATCAGTCATCAGACCGTAAAATGAACATCATTAGGACATAAACATATGTAAGGCCCCATGGAGTGGTATTAGGCAATCTTTAGCTTCTCTTTGTACTCCTTCAGAACATATCCTTCAGATGTGTATCCATAAAAGCCCTCCGAAGCCATGGATGGAATAGGTGCAGGCAAGCAAGCAATGGAAAAGTGGCCATTTTTGACGAGGGCGCTGGTATTCCACCGCCTCCATTCATTGATCCTGCCTACTTCACTTCTTCAAGAACCCAAGCACACAAGGATTTCAATCTCACTGAACATTGCCAGACCAAAAGCTATGGATAATACTCGAACATGCAGTGGAATCCTCCTGCAAATCCTGATCTTATAAAGTAATGATCTTCCGCCTTTTCCCTAATCTCACTGCAGGCAGGATCCTCCAAACTCTAGTTGGTTTTTTTTTTCTCATTATTATCATATGAATAAAGCTTCTCGTAACCACGAAGCCAATAGAATCGAACACACGATGGAGATAGACCCTCATCTACAGGGTAGAGTAGAAGAAAAAGGCACGCGCGGAAGGAAAGATTGGATTCACGTTTGGTACAAGAAAGAGGAGGGGGGAGGGTAGGAATACGCAGCAAGGCAAATCTGTGCTTCATGAATATTCTGATATAAAACAGATCAGCCTCTATGAGATTCTCTTCCATGAGTTACATCGTAAAACAAGTAAGCTCTCAATAGAGAATCTTTGTAATAAAATTCACCAGGTCTCCTGGTAACACTCTCACTGTCACATAGTCGATTTTGATAAAAATACCTTGAAGGAGAATCCTGAATTTGAGGATGCATTCAATATTGAACAGATAACACATAGTTGGACAACCTGCTTGTTGGAAGTGCTCAAAACGGCTTCTGCCATACTGCAACATGCCTGCCGCCTGGCTAATCACTGTTGCAGGTTGTGCAGTTTGATTCCCGACCATTGTGAACATACCTCACATCAGAACAAAGAAAGTGGAGGTAACACACCTACCTCACTAGCTTGAAGCTTCATAAAAAAAAACTCCATCCATTCTCCCCACGCAGCCAGGGCAGGAAGAAGGAAGGCGTCCAGGAGGAGCCAGGAAGAAAGACGCCTTGGCAGGAAAGATTTCAATGGCCTCTCTGCCCACGCAACCAGGAAGAAAATGCCTCGCAACCACTCCACACGCAGTCCAACAAAAGGAAATCTCACGCGGTCAGAGAAGGATAATGCAGGAAGTCAACAAGAAACATAGAAGATTTGAAAATCAGAAATAATAAATGAAGGAGGAAGTGCGTGCCACCATTTAAGAAAGAGTCACACATGCCTAGTAAAAGGAGTTAATGAAGTGGCAGGTGGCCATAGACTCTACCACGCACCCCTCTTGCCAGAAAATAAGGAAATAAAGAATCCAAGGACAACAATGTAGTCCACATCTCCCCATGTCTAGCCTGTCACATCCATAATCCAACATGGAGGAAAAGCAATGGACGCAACAATAAGTGCACCCCGGAATTAAGAATTGCAATGAGGCGTGCGTGCGGGATCAGACAGTCAAGGAGGGAGTTGGTGGCTGGAGTTTTTTCCAATGAGATAAAAAGAAACATGAGCATTACTTCTTGAACAATGGAGCCACCAAGAAAACAAGCTCCTCTTTTAAGTGAATCGAGGATCGCCTCTTCGGGGACAATAAAAAAAAAGATGCAATAAAAGAACATTAAGATAATTAATATTAATGACGATAACATTCGACAATCAAATAATAATAATAAATCGTAGATCACTAAAAATAGAATAATAATAATGATAATATCGTTACTATTATTTTATATTAGGATTTTACTGCTCCCAAAAATTATTATCCATGTTAATAATGATCACCCTGTCAAGCTCAGCACTACAAAATAATAACCAAAGATCGATAATGGCACGGGGGAGGAAATACAGATAAGAAGAATGCCAAATCCTTCACTGGTGACAAGGTCACTGAGGCAAGAACTGGGAACTGGGATAACATAACGAGGCACTACAACTAGTGACATAATCCTTTGTCCATCCATGCTTTTTGATTTTATAATTTTATTCTCTCGTACATCTACCATTTATGTATCCACTTCTGGTCAGGTCACAAGGATCCCTATCCGTCTGTATTTTCACACCTGTTGTCATTTATCCCAAGACACTAACTCCACTCTAGGCATTGGCGCCTAGGTACCTATGTCCATTCAAGGCGCTCCTTTCTTGTTTATTCTTTTGACATATTTTGACATTTATGGTCAGCCTTTTGAGTTTTCTTAGCCTTATATCATGTTCCTAGTCTGACCTTTTGTGTCACTAGTGTCAAAATTCAAACAAGAGTTTCATATATATACACAACATACACACTATTCTTCTGGCTAACAATTTTAAGAGGCTATCACATTTACATACTATCACCACTATCAAAGGGACTGCATTTTTGGGCTACACTCCATACGAAGGGGAAGTGCAAAATTCTATACCACACATTTGCATCAAAGCTAGCTATAGCCCGCTATCTTGACATCATTTGTGTGAGGGAGAACACTATTTAACACACAAACACAAAGAAATATATGGATTCTGGATTATTGTAGTGCCGAACTCGGTAGTAAGTTCATTCATTGGGTAACGGCTGAGGTCAATTTGACTTCGCATATTGCATATTTTATTCAGCTTTAATGTGTTTGTGAGCTTGTGTAGGTAGCTGAAATATTTTTTTTTGTAGGGTATATGTATTTTCAAAACCTTAACGGTGAATTTAAAGTAACAAAGCATATATTAAAGCGAAGGCCTTTAGACTGAGGAACGAAGAAAATATTGAATATTTACACTGTGACCAATACCCAAAATCAGAAACTAATGCCCAAGGTGCCTCTATCCTACGCCCCCTCGGTCCAACTCAGTTCAGAGCCCCAAAACTCTCAGTGTGCTCCTATGACATCATTTCATGCCTGACCCAACATATAGAAAGTCCTGACTATCTACAAGATCACACAAAAATAAGCTAAGTCTCTTATATTTCCCATTTTCTTATAGTCTTGCATTTCTTGAGAATTTAGCATTTATATTTTACTATATTTTATCATATTGTACATTGTTAGTTACTTTGAAATTAAAATTTAGTTCAATATTTATTTAATCACCTAGGCCTAGATTTATCCTAACAAGTGAAAAAAACAAGAACAAAGAAATGAAGAAAGAATACATAAAACACTCAAAATAAATAGAAATAAAATATAATATAAATAGAATAACACAAAAATTACACTAACAAAAACATAATTCAGACCGATAATCAATAAACACATAAATATACTTACGACCATAAAAAAATAATCTTATCTCAAAATTAAATAATGTAATACATAAACACAACCAAAAAAAATTAAAATTGATAATAATGTAATTACATTTGAAAATAATATGAAAACTAATTGTTTTGTTGTGTGTTATTAGTAGATGGAGACACATTTTTGAGCTTAGAGTAGAGGGATTTACCTAAATTCATATATTGATTGATGAATAAAAGTGCAACTAGCCTCATGCATGTTAAAAGTTCTTCTTAGTTGTAGGATATTTTGATAAAATAGTATGTGTGAATATTAGCACTTAATTTCACTTTTTATTGCTTATGGCAACTCTTTAACTTCTTTCGCTTTTCTGTAGGATAAGCTACAACATCTTGTTGTGCAACAATCTGATATAAAGGCTACTGCTCATGATATAAAATATGTAAATGTACGGGGGTCTTCATGTATTCATGTTTAGTTCAGATCTCATGATATAAGTTTGCAAATGTATACGTACGGATATGTAGCAAATTTTCAATTTCAAATATACACATAAAACCTTTCAATGTAATGTTTCATCTATATTCCTACACTTCCATCATCAATCACACCCCTTATCAACATGTTATCGATAGTATAAAATTGATAATATAATTAAAATTCAAATCAACTTTATGTATAACATATATTATATCGCCTCGAAATCAAATTCAAACCTAACTTTTATATTTAAGATACATTGTTAAGTTGATCTACTACCGAATAAAATTAAACTCAAATCCAACAAACATTTAATATATTGGTTTGAACTAGTAGTTACTAAAACTAAATCCAAATAGAACTTTGCGTTTGAGATTTTTAAATATATTTCCAAATTCAAATCCAAATATTTTACTATTCTAAAGTATCTAGGACAGATAATTCAAGTGGAATGGGATTAGGAGGAATTGGGTTGGGTGGATTGTCGAAAATTTGGAGGATTATAATAAAAAAATTGAATTATATTATAATAAATATATGTTCAGTTGTAAGAGTTTTTAATATTTTTTTTAAAAAGGTAAATGCTGGATTAATATTATCCTTACAAGATTCGAACGCGTGATTTCATGAGGAAAACACGAGTTACTTAAACCAAATCAGGAAATAAAAAGTTGGTAGTCAAACTGACTCTGAAATCTTGTTTCTGTTGTTTGGAACATGTAAAAAGCAAAGTTCTATGTAAGGTCACTGCAAAAGATACCTGACGATCACGTCCCCCATATATTCCTTACCACTTTCAAAATCGAATCGGGAAAAAGTTATTACCTAACGCACTTGCGGCACCGCCCAAATAGAATTCATTATATTCATATTCTTTATATTGCGCTTAGACAAAGACCGGCATGTTCCGTGTACTGCGTCCAGCATTCAGACTTACAGTTGCCAGTCGCCACTTGCTCCACGTTCAAATGTATCATAAATACTTAAGCCTCCCCTTCAGGTGAGGAAAGATTTCAGTGAGCTTTGAGATGAATACTTATACGGAAATCCCACACTGTAGACTGTGACATTCCACCTAATCATTCGGTTAGTGTGCGCGTCGAACCTTCCAATGCTGTAATGCATTGTCGGAAGAGTCGGGCATGGATTGATTTTTATGTGCAACCGACAGTCTTGTGATCGAAAACTAGACGAAAAGAAATTCTGTTCTTGAATGTTGTAGTGTCAATCTTGTCAAGCTAAAAAAATTAAATCATTTTTGTTGCAGTTCCGCCTCTGTATCGAGCCATGATGGCTAGACCTACGGTCGCGCTGATGGCGGTTCTAATCTGTGCCGGTCTGTTAGTCGTCCACTGTAACAGCAACGAAGAAATGGTTGTCAAAAGCTCAGCCCAGGCCGTCCATAACCATTTCGTTACTGCAGCTTGCAAAGCTGCTGCTGACCCTCAGGTCTGCGTTTCGAATCTCGCAGGCTTACCTGGACTGCCCGACTTGATTCCCACCCAGCTCCTTAATTTGGCCGTCAGAGCCGCAATGGGTGTAATCAAAAGGGCGTCCGCCATGGCTACGGGGTTGGCCGGAAGAGCAGCCCCCGGATTAGAGCAGAGCGCTCTTCAAGACTGCACAGAGCTCTTGGACGTCACAGCCGACCATCTCGGTGAAGCGCTCCGGTTTTTGTTAAGTCTGGATTTCGCTGCGCATAATTTTGAAGCGAGCAGCGTCCAGACGTTTCTCAGCGCGGGTCTCACAAATCAGGACACCTGCATTGATGGCATGAGCGGGACGAACGGGGTCGTCAAATCCCAGTTGCAGAGCACCGTACAACAGATATCGCATTCAATGGGCTCCGCACTTGCCGTCTTTAAGACGATCTCAGATCTTGGGCATGTCAAGTCTCCTAACCAAGGTCGACGTTTACTGTCGGAACACGATCGGAGCAAGGATGAGTTCCCCGCATGGTTCTCCGCAGGAGATCGCAGGCTTCTTCAGAGCTCTCCCAGCGATGTGGTAGCGGACGCCGTGGTGGCGCAGGACGGGACCGGAGATTATACCACGATCACCGACGCTGTGAATGATTCCCCTGAAAAGAGCGAGCAGAGGTACGTCATCCATGTGAAGTCTGGCGTGTATTACGAGAACGTCGAGATCGGCAACAAGAAGACTAATCTGATGTTAATTGGCGACGGCATGGAGTCCACCATTGTTACAGGGAACCAAAGCGTGGTGGACGGAACAACTACATACCATTCTGCAACTTTTGGTGGGTGTTCAATCTCCAATGCTCCACGTGACTTTATTACTGTTAATATTTAAATGCCCATAGGAGTCGAATCTTGTCAATGTTATTCTTAATGTCTATAGTCGATTTTTCTCAATGTTATGCTTAATGTGTATAGAATACGCTTGAGCTCAAGTTTTAATTATTGTTCTAAACATGTTGAAGGTGAGTTAAGGCCTATCAGGATAGCAGCATAACTCTTAATAATCTACAATTTCATATTTTTGTTATTTCCAACACCATGTATGGTCAGCTGTTCGTCATGGGTTTAACCCAAATAGTATTCTTTATCTGTGCTTTTCTAATGCAGCACCCTACCACTGCACCACATAAAATAAACAAATTATTTTCAAAAAAATTGACTTTAATATCTGTAGATATAAACTTAGACACCTCCATGGAATATTATCCCAACACCTAATGTCAATAGACTACTAGATCCTGCTATTTATTGTTACCGAAAGATAGTCAATCCTTTTTTATGGATTTATATTGTTTCTCCCATTCTCTTTTTAAGTTCATCTCTCCTCATTTTATTGTAGGGATCGAGGACTATTATTTTCATTTTCTGTGAAGAATAGTCGAAGAGCTTAAATTCTTGGAATCCTCTCAAGTTAATCCCTTCTTTATGGCTCTGAATTGTTTCTCCCTTTTCTGTTAAAGAGTTGTTCTCTCATTCATTTTTATGGTGGGGATAAAGATTATTCCTTTCATTTTTATTAGGAATATACAGAATATTTTTTCCTTCTTTTTTTATTTCAATATTTTTTTTATTAGGAATAAATGAAATACCCACTCCTTCCTTTTTGTACCAGGTTGTAATTTGTTCCATTTTCTATAATCTTAAGATTAAGTTATACTCTCTATTATTAAGGTGGGGATTGTGAATTAGTCCTCACATTTTTTCAAAATAAAAAGGAAGAGTTACCTGATTTTAAATTATTCTTCCTATTTTTTAGTGGAGGTAGATAGGAACTATTCCCATGAAGGGGCCGACAACTTGTTCAATTCAATTATAAAATAATAAAATTTACAGATATAAATATTATTATTGATAAATATGATCCACGCGTAATTTTTTTTTTATCAATGGCATACCTACAAATAGATTTCAAAATTATCTTCTCAGCACCAGTTCCAAATGTGTATGGAAAAAGGCAAAACCTCTCTTTTATGCTCTCTAATGTGAAATACCCATTACTGTCGGTATCAGTTAATGTCGGTAATCAATTTCTATACTCCCACTCTTATTTAATGTCGGTAATCAGTTAGTATTCGCCTCTCCCTACCTCCATGTTTAGTATCCAGGACCGTTCTTCACTTGCCTTTTAATGGCGCCGAGTTTAATGTACTAGATCTTGATCTTCAAATAATGATAAATCATCTATGGATCTGCTAGAATTTGAAGCTTGGTGCTGTGTTTTTTTTAATTAATCGATTAATGTGAAGTTAGGTACAGCGCTCTGAGATTAAAATATCCATGTTATTGATTGATTTTCTTAACAATTTGAATGACTGATATTTTTGTTTTATTTCTAAATGCAGCCGTGAAAGGTTCGGGATTTATTGCTCGAGACATGGGCTTTGAGAACACGGCAGGACCATACAAGCACCAAGCAGTGGCCCTCCGAGTGGGATCGGATCTCTCAGTCTTCTACCGCTGCAGCATGAAAGGCTACCAAGACACTCTTTACGTTCACTCCCTTCGCCAATTTTACAGAGAATGTAAGATTTACGGCACCGTGGATTTCATCTTTGGCAATGCGGCGGCAGTTTTACAGAGCTGTGTTATAATGGCGAGGAAACCTCTGGAGGAGCAGACGATCACCATCACCGCTCAGGGAAGAAAGGACCCCAACCAGAACACTGGGATTTCCATCCATGACTGCAATATTACAGCCGCTCCTGATTTTGTCGCGGTGCCGACATATCTGGGCAGGCCATGGAAAGAGTACTCTCGGACTGTATTGATGCAGTGCTATCTGGATCATATAATTCACCCACGGGGATGGGCGCCATGGAATGCATCGAGCTTCGCGTTGGACACTCTCTACTATGGAGAGTACATGAACTATGGACCGGGAGCAGGGCTTGCCGCGCGCATAAATTGGTCTGGTTATCATACTTTGAACACTTCGCAGGCCAACGATTTTACCGTTTCTCAACTAATTGAAGGCAACAAATGGCTGCCATCAACCGGAATTACATTTTTATCCGGTCTGAAACTCTGAGTTTCAATGGATTATTTATTCCATTTTAGATTATGTTGTAATTGTATTGAACAACCTTTTGGTTGGGGCAAATCTTAACTATAAAATGGGGTCACTAGCCCTGAGATATTCGTAAATTATAATTATGTATTGTGGTTTCTAGGAACCACTATTTATCTATAATTATAAGAATATGTATTTTTAATTTAAATTTACTTCCTTTGGAGGGAGAGGAGGTGCAATGTTAAGTAATATGTTAGAGAGTAAACTAGCAATTGTAGATGATGTTAGAAACAGTAATTTCTACCTAACTTCTCCACTAACTGCCCAGTCAATACCAACCTCTCCGCCTACCTTCTAGAATGGTCTGTGATTGAAAACATGTGAGAATTGAATGGTCTGTGTTTGATTGTGATTAAACATGTGGAAAATCATTCTCCAGCGCTTTCTAAAATCCTCTATAAAAAGAGGTGAATGTAATGTCATTTGACAAGGCAAGAAAGGCAATAAAATCCGTCTTCTTCATCCATCTAGTTTATTTTGTTTTTGCTTCTGCCCATAACAAATTGGTATCAGAGCAATCAAATTTAGAGCAGCTCCCATAGTGAAGCATATTTATTTATTTTTGGTTTCTTATTTTGTGTGGCAGATTTCTGGGTTCTTAAATTGGCAGTGGTATCTGGAGTTTGTCCCAGCTGGTGAGAGGAAGAGATCAAGCAAATAAAGAAAGATATTCTAGGGAGCTTGTTGTCCAAAAGGAGACTTGGCAAGCATGTTTTTTTTTTTTTTTTTAAATAATTTCCTGTTTTAATTTTATTTGGCTGTAAGGCACCATTTCAAAGTTTATTTTGTTTTTGCTTCTGCCCATAATAGATGAGTTGTTAGGTATGTTGGATGGGATGTAAATTTAATGTTATTTTGAAAATGCACTATGGTGTAATAGTAACCTTAGAATGTATGTGATAATATCAATTATTGACTTTGTATGTGATAATATCAATTATTGACTTTGTATGTGATAATATCAATTATTGACTTTTGTGTTGTGATGGGGACAAATGAAGAGTAATGGAAAAGGGAAGAAGTTAATAGAAAAGGAATCCTACAAATAAGTAGGTTGGATATATTCATAAAGATTACATGTTTTGGAAATGTGGTTGAAGGACCATCAAACAAAGTCACGTCCCTTCATCTTTTATTGTTGATACGTGTTTAGCATTCTTTATGTGTGCATAAAGTTCAAATGTAAATGCAGATGAGACATGTATGTAAATGAGCACACTCGTGAAGTTGTAGTAAATACTAACCTTGTCTATCAATGTTACCAATATCTATTATTGCCTAAGATTGAGTAAAAACATATGCTAGATGTTTAATCCAACAATACAACTACAAAAATATCAAAGAAATTGACAAGTTAATAGTTGATGTTCACATCAAGAACTTAAAAGAAAACGTTGCAAGAGGAATTTAAAGCCACTTAACCCGTAACATCATGTTATATTAAATTACAAAAAACTTGTAATTGTCATTTTGAAGTAATTCAAAATAAGCAACTATTCTTGAAATAAATGGTTATTGTGTCACACAAATTCTTCTTCACACTTTCTTTTCTCTAACAATATACAAGGAATTGTAATCTATTGTCAATACTAATAGTATCTATGTGATTAATTGTGATACATTGATATTTTGAGGCTTGTTCCTCTTAACACTATTCTCTCTATTATTGTGTTAGTCTTGTCATAATGTGATAGAATTTTGGAAGCAATACATAGCATTTTGTATTTTTTGATGGTACAATTTTACTACATTTCTCAAACATCTCTATATCCACCTACTCCACTACTAGGATATAAAATTGCTTTATTCTCTTTCGGCTATAGTTATGTTGGATGGGTGGGTTTAAATGACATAATTGGTTGTTTGTGCTCTTGTTGAGTTATTGTTTGTTGCAGAAGTTATGCCTGAGATGACTTCGTGACCATGCAATAATGTTTGTAAATGTCTTGGAAGACAATATAAATTAACTATAGGATATTTTGATTTGAGGACTACTTACATTACTTGCATTTGATAATTGAAGTTCTTCATCAAATGTTCCCATTATTGAAGTCCTCATTTTATAGGAAAACTGAATTAGTATCCACCGTATTTTTTCTGACTAAGGTGAGACATTGAATAATAATTTATCAAAATACATTTGTATTTAAAATAAATATATAAGATAATTGTGAGTATACATTACAAGCCAGCAAAAAAAAAAAAAAACACTTTTACCTCTATTTTTCATTGATGACGCTTAAATAACTCAAGAAAAATTTGAGTTGCCTTCTAAAGCATTATAGACACAAAATCACACACATATTACTATTTTTCTCTACCACCAAGTATGTTTTTATGTGTATGGGTCTTGAGTAAGAAAAGTATTCACTTGTGACACATTCCTTAGTCCATCTGCTTGCTTCGATTGTTTCTATTATCTTTTTCTCTCACATCTGTCACTTCTGCACCCATTTCTGGTCAGGTCACAGGGATCCCTATCTATTAGTATTCTCACATTTGTCATCAGTTATCCCAAGAAACCAATTCCCATTCTGGACAGTAGCGCCCAAACACACCTTTCCACCTTGGGTGCTCCTATCCTCTTTGTTCTTGTTCACATTTTTGACATTTGTGGTCAGCTTTTTTTATTTTCTTACTCCTATCTCGAGGTCCTAGTCGGTATGTCGTGTCACTAGTTTTGAAATTAAGACAAGATATCTCTATATATACACAACATACATATTATTATAAGGGCCGACAATTCTAAAGGGAAATCATATCTACATACTATCAAAGGAACTACATTTTTTGGTTGATTACTTTGCATACATTGCATCAGAAGGGGAAGTTCTAAATTCCATCCACACATTTGCATTCGATCTAGCTATAACTCACTATCTTTGCGTCATTGGCACGAGGGAAACCTAAGTAAACTATTCCACACACAATCACATAGAACTACATGGAGACTGAGATGTAGTGCAACACTCGATTGTAAGATAACTCTGTCAGGTGATCGATGGGGTCAGTATGACTCCCCATTTGCATATTTTATTTTTAAGATTTGATATGTTTTGGGGTTTACCAGGATATCATTTGTTTTGTAGGTTATTAGCGCATTTTGTGATCAACCAGTGACATATAGGTGACCAACAAACAAAGGGTATCAAAACCCTAGCGACACAAGAAAAATTAGATTCTAACCCTCTGTGTAGTCACATGCCCCTACAAAAGGTCTTTGGCTCCCAGGCGCTCTTTCCCTAACCCAGGGGATCGTGCCCTAGCTAGTCTATAAGTTCTAGAATTTATATCGAGCATTTTTAACACTCTTCCTAGCTTGTTCATCAGTTTTTCTAGTTCAGATCTCCTCTAAGATAAGAGAAAATCAAATAAGTTCCCTATCTCTCTCATTTTCTTACACGGTTGCATCTTTAAAGTGCTTAACATTTGTAATATGTTGTATTTTATCATAGGAGTGACTCTGAAATTTAGATTTAATATATAGATTTTATTAAATCATTTGGTGAACCCCTCTCTTATCACTTCTTGCCCTAGGATCCACAAAACCCTCATGCATAAAAAAAGATTCTCCTCTCCTATGCAAGCTATGCATCATGTTAGTGTGAATCCTATCCTTAATGATGGTGTTGATTCTAAAATTAAAGATATTTATCGAAATTCTCAATTTGATGAAAACATTCAAAATTTTCTTCTTGCAAATGAGCCCAACATTCCCACTAGTTTTTACAACTCTAGCGTGAGAATTGCTTCACCTAACCAAAAATTTACTAGATTTTCCCCTTGTTCCTCTATAGTCATTGAGGTTGCTCCACCTTATGCTATTTCTATTAACACACATGATGATGCTCTTATAGATTACATGATTGGTCTTGATTGTGCCACTGTGAAGGAAAATAATGTTACTTCCAATGTAGAAAGTGTAAATGTGCTTGATGATGTTTCTAATACTAGTCCAAATTAATGTAAAGTTATATCTCACGACTCTCTTCTTTTTGAAAAGTATTCAAATGATTGTATGGATACATATTATGATAGTTATTCTACTACTTCTCTGTATGTTGATGATCCTCTAGATATATTACTTGCATGTGGAAATCTTTCAGATGATGATGTTGATTATATTTCTAATCATAAATATAATAGTGAGGATGTTACTTCTCTTAAGAACGTTGAATGTGAATTTTCCAATCCACTTTATTCTACTTCTGAGGTTGTTTACAATAGCATTCATGATGATTATCCCGCTTCTACTAGTTCACTTCTTATCATTTCTTCTGATTCTACTCCTAGCACTTCTGTTGATATTCCATGTTCCTCTCCTTTTCTTCCACCTCTTTTTTATTCCTCTTAGGATGTTATTCATGATTCTTCCATTTCTTCTACACCTACTTCTTCTAGTGTTTCCATAGATCCTTCATCTTTTGTTTCTTCTTCTCACATTCGCATGATTACTCACAATGGAAAAATTCAACCTCTTCATGTGCCTCTCACTTCTTCTATGATTCCTTCACATGATATTTTATCTCTCATGCATGTCATTGGTAATTTACAATATTAAGTTCAATCTCGTACTCTCAAAAGAAAATTCTACTATGCTTCCATTGATAATAACTCTCTCCATGGAAATCCTATTCCAAAGAAAATTCACAATTCAACTTTTCCTAAGGATTTTCTCATACCTACCTTTTCATGTTTGAATGGCACTGAAAATCCATATTTACATCTTATACATTATCGTTTAGCTATGGATTCGTATTTGAATGATCGATTGTTACTAAAAGCTTTTTGTTATAGTCTTGTTGATGATGCTCTTCATTGGTACACTCATTTTCCTTATGGATCTCTTAGTACCTATTGTGAAATGGAAAATGCTTTTCTTAGATTCTTTATGCTTAATAATGGTTCTATAGTTACACATGATTGCTTACCTAGCTTGCGTAAAGGAAATAAATAACCCATTCTAGATTAAATTTTACACTTAATTCTTTCAGGCATCAGTTATTATTTCAGCCTATTGATCCATAAAAGTAATTTGTCTTTTTTCCTAGCTTGATTCCTGCATAGAAAGAAAGATTGTAATATGATACATGTGAATCTTTTACTCTTCTATGTTATAAATTCATTGATCTAGAACAAGATTTAATTCTTTCACATGTTACAAAGCCCCCTTCTACTCCTTCTACTGCTACATCATTTTCTATTTCTTCTCCTATTATGTTTGTTAAGCATCCTCCAAGGTCTCCATCTCTTCCACCTCACAATTATTTTCCATCCCATCCACCACATAAGAGTCCTCCATATACACCATTGGGTCACTCTCAACCTAAGTCTTCTGCATATCCTACTCGAGAGAAATTGCATTTATCACATGTTGTTAAACCTCATGATTTTTGCATGCTTTTCTTGATAAGATCTTAATTCGCTTACCCTCTAATCAACTTCATCCTCCTCATTTCTTACATCACCAGCACGATTGACCTTATTGAAATTTCCAATGCATTAATGGCCACTGTGACAATGAATTTTATGCCCTTCATGACAAAGTACAACAATTAGAAGATAAGGGTGTAATTACATTTGACTCTCACTCTTATGAGAGGTCTCGTTCTCCAATTCTGCATAAGCGTGCTTCTATTTATATCCACTTGCCACCTCCACCAACTGCTAAGGTTGTCATTCATGCACCACCTAAGGTTATTATCCATGCAAAACCTCCATCTAGATCCTTTGTTGTTACATCCTCTCATCTTCCTCGCAGTGTTACTACCACTCATTGGATTCCTAAGTCGTCGACATCTATGCTTCCTATAACCACATCTCCCATCATGACCACCATTTCATTTGACATTTAGTTTGTCTCTTACACTCATGCGACCACCACTTCACATGATTCCACCATTCATTGCAAGCCTCCCCATTTTTGGTAGGTAATTTCCATACGTTCACCTCATTACCCAATAATACACTCATGTTCTTATGGTTATTGCATGATTTTGAGGGATGTATTATAATAAGAACCTCACTCAATATTTACACTCTATGCTTCATTAATCTATCTATCTAGTGAACACTATCAAGCCATTTCCTAATGGTGCACTCTTGTTCTAAGGTTAATTCTTGATTATCAGGGAGTTTTATATAAATGAACCTCATTTTCCTACACATACGTTGGGGGGCATCACTCTTCTTCTCTCCTCTTCATTATACCTACAAAAATTTACATACATTAATACCATCATTTCAATCTCATTGTTACTATTCATTTCATAAGTAGATCTATCACGTATTATCCATCTTCATATATACACACAATCCAATTTTCAAGCATTAACTATCTATTTCCTATCAACATCATCATCCATTTATCAACATCATAATTTATGCAATGAAAATAAAAAATCTACATATGAACAATAATTATCACATCACATACCAAAGAACATCAACACAAAACAATAATACCAATCATCCATATATATATATATATATATATATATATATCATCAAAAATCACATTTACAAATATATAATCGCTAGAGGGAAAGCCCCCATGCATCCCTACATCCATTTATGTCATATATCATCATCACTATCACTATACACAATGGCAAGAGCTACAGAACTAGATGCTTCACAGCTCAATCTATGCCACTGGTCACGACCCCTATATCTCTCCACTTGTTTATGTAATATAGCTACCTCTACCGAATCTTCCGCAAATCGGCCTTACAAATCTACATATTTCATGAATACATCCTATGATATGACCCCTGCTTCAATAACCTTCCTAACTCACTGAGTCTCCATAAAATCCTTGTCACGCTCACTCAATAGTACAATACATGTGGCTACTATAATCGCCACTAGCTCAAATAGATGAGCATGCTTGCCTACAATCATTTCCACTCACTTTAGCATTCTATAACACCTGCTAAAATCTCCCACTTGAGAACCATGAACAACCTAGGTTTAGTTATAAAATTATGGAATAAGTTTTTTTTTAAAGTGTTAACAACCAAAGTATCAAGGACAATTAAATTCAAATGATAAATTTTCCCATTATAATAATTACTAATTCCACATTATAAAGCAACAAGTGTAATAAGTCCACACCTAGCTCAAATCTCCTTAAGGATTAATTTAATCATTGATTACATTGACATTTTAGCTAAATATTCCCTTATTAAAATTTTAGGGTTAAGGGACCAAAACAATTAAATACCCAGGGTATTTAATTCCACAAGATCTAAGACAAGAGCAAGGTTTAATTACAGTGGGGGAAAAGAATACATATTTAAAATCATCAGAGTAAATTCTTACTTACCCACTCCCAGAACTCAGTTAAAGATTCAATTTGATTTTTCCCATGATTAATGTAATTAAAACTTCCTTAAAATATTCCCATTAGATAGGGAATTTTCTCACCTTTTCGGTGATATAAAGAAGTCCTCCTAACTCCTCATATTTCTCAACTTATGGACCGACGAAACTTGGGGTGAAAATTTTCCCAAGAGTGGGCCTGCGGGACTGGGGAGGAAAATTTTTCCCAACTCAGGTCTGCGGACTTCAGAGAGAAAATTCACCCAGAGGAGAAAAGTGGACTGGTGGAGTGGGGAAGAAAATTTTTCCTAGACTCAGGTTGGCAGAGCGGGGAAGGCATTTAGCACTTTTGTCCTTTTGAGACAAATCAAATTTTATACCCGCACCTCCGCTGATGCCTAGGGAGGCCACGTGGCATCTCCTTATTGGCTGCAAGTCAGTGGGGTCGGTGGGGAACATTTGAAAAATTTGACTATTTAAAAGGAAGGCCAAAAAGGTCGAAAGGAACCCCTGTGTCTGTCGACGCAAGAAGATGCCACGTGTCAGCCAACCGTTAGCTGTGGTTTGGTGGGCCAGAGGGGGATAATTTGGAAATTTTGCCCAAAATTTTTCTGAAGTGTTAAGGCTTAAAAAGATCTACTCCTCCATTGATGCCTCGTGAAGCCACATGGTAGCACATGATTACCTGCGGGTCAGCAAGGCTGTGCGGAAAAATTACAATTTTTTCCAAATTTATTTTTGAAACTGTTTAAGGTTAAAATATATCTGAGCCTCCACCAATGCCCAACAAAGCCACATGTTGATCAATGATTGGCTAAAGGGTGACAAAGTCGTGGAGGAAAAATTTCCAAATTAACTTTTTGGACTTATATCATTTTTAGACAAAATGAAGGCTTGCGGATTAGCGGAGTGGCAGGAAAATTCATGACTTTAAACCTTTTGGGAAAAAAAAAAAAAAAAGAAATTTTTAGCCCACGGGTTTGACCAAGAATATTTTATTCATTTTAAATTTGATAGTTAGATTATTTTGAGCCCAAAATGAAGTAAAAACTTCAGAAGGCAATAACATTTGATTGGGAACTCAATTTTTGGAAAACGAGGAATTTCTAGAAAGCTCTCAATGTCCTCTTTTCACAATAACCTTAGGATATGTATTTTGATAAATTTTAAATGGTCAATTTTGAGAAAAGGTCTTTCTATCACTTAGAAAGTGAACTAGTTTTTTTAACTTGTCAATTTTTTTCAAATTTGTTGTTAATTCATTTTCCAATTGCCAAACTGGCATGGAAGATTTTACTTGGAATATTTTAGGATAGATTGAAAGGTTAAGTTTTTTTGATGTATTTGCATTCAAAATTTATCAATTTTATATAGCAAGAAATCTGCAATTTTGCCTTTTCCTGATTTGAAAGGTTCTATAAAAATTTCATAAGTATTTTCGTATGTTTGGGGTCATTTTTACCTTACAAATAAAATTTGATATTTCATTTTGTCTTTTTGATGTTACAGGGTCATTTTGTTCAATTTCAGATTAATAATTACTAGTATAAAAGTTATCTAACAGAGCTCAAATTTGAATAGATTTATTTTCATTTGCCAACTTTAAACTATGAATTCATTCCAACCTAATCTAACATACTAAGTTGTCTCAAGAAAAGTATTCAAATGCCAAATTACAATTTTGATTTCTAGAACATTTATTTAAAAAAAAAATGAGTATTATGACATTTCCCCATAGGTATTCACTTTTTCATCCTTCCAACAGAATTTCAAAATGCATTCAACAATCAGATTTCAATACCCAATAATGCCATTTGAGTAAAGTAATACAATCCTTTATTTATTCAAAGAGATACCTTTACAATTTCTTCTTTCATTCCTTAATTACAATATATAGAATATGATTTCTTTCAAATTCTTTCAAAAGTAGAAAAACACAGTATATCTCTTTCACAATTCAATTTACAAATTTCATAGCCCATACAAACCATATTTCCAACACAAATAATATACAAAATCATCCACTTCAAGTGGGAAAAGGTTACATTAAGAAATAATTTCAGCAAGGACTGTCAAACTATCTTCTTTCTCAGTTCCAGAACAACTGTATGAATTTCCATCATTCTCCACTTTGGTCACAACAGAACAGGGGAAAGGCAATGCTCTCCACCCAACCAAGACACCCAATGAAAAGGAAGAACCCATCCTTCTTCATTGGCCCCCGAGCCCCAACCACATTGCAATAAGAAGTGTTTTTTTTCAACTCATGGCAACAATAGGATTCCACAACACAAAAGATAGATTTTGTTATCCAAAATTCACCCCCTAGGGTAATTTTGATAACATGCATCAGATTATTCAGTCCCGAGAAAGTAGATTGACTCAAGGCCCAAAATCATGTTTTTCGGGGTCCCCCTCGGCCTTTTTCTAACTCCTCCCATCCAAGAAGGAATCCCAACAAGTTGAAAAAATGGAAAAAAATGCAAAAAATAAGGTTTCAAGAATGTTTTGAGGCATTTCGGGTCTGAAGGGCTCGGGTCGTACCAGTTCGGGTTGAACTAAGGTTCGTCGTACCAAGCTTGGGGCCGAAAAGACAAGAAAATCAGCTAAGTCCTAGTCCAGGCGGTTTGCGGGACAGTTGGGACGTCGGGACGCGTGGGATGTGAAAAGCCGAATAGGCCAAAAGAGGGAAAAAATTTCCTAAGTCTTGTTTCGCGCGTTCTGGGACATCCAGGCCAAAAGTACGCACGGGACGTGGATCGGCCGGTTTGGCGCAAGTCAGTCCATTTCGAGCGGTTCGGGGATATTTTTCCTAGACAGTCTGGGACATCCGGGCCAAAAGTACGCGGAGGACGCGAACCGGCTGATTCGATCGAAACAGGAGACTTTCGTCTGAGACAGTTCAGGACATCTGGGCCAAAGGTACGCGAGGGACACATGAGATGCAAAAAAGAGAGAGGGCTGCAAACATAAACAAGGAGACCCATAGACGAATCAAAGTGTGCCACGTGTCAGAAGAGCAAAAGTTGGAAATTTGGCTAAGTGTTTGGCGCAAGGTAAAAATGCGCCCCTCAGGCCCGAACCAATAAAATAGTGGCACGTGTCCAAGTTTAAGGGCCGGAAAGGAATTTTCAGAGGATGAGCCCATGGAAAAATTAGATCTTGGCACATGTCATCCAAGTGGCAGAGCGTGGAAAAAATTCAAATATTTTCCCGTCGATCCGTTTTGGCCTGTTTTTGCCCTAAACCTTCAAATTGCCATATCTTTCGATCCAGAGCTCGGATCTTCACGTTCTTTATATCAATGGAAATTTGGTGAAATTCTCTACATGATTCCATGGTAAATTTTGCATTTTGATGGATTTTGGAGAGAGAAAATGAAAAAATGCCTCTGGCACGTGGTAATGGCCAGAAATGACGTTTCAACAACCAGTTTTAATGCGAAATGGGTCGCATTCTTCTCCAGCACAGCCAAAAATGTCAGGGCATGGGTCTGTAAGGATACCCATGCTGTTTTAATGCATCTACATTCAATGAGGAATGGCTCCCACGTTTTTTCACGTTTTCTCTCTCCTGGGCTCGACCCATGCATTGTAAAAAGCTAGATTTGGCTCATTTTTTTAAAGGCTGTTCATCTTTTCTGCTATGCTCTCCTTTCTTTTCTTCCCTAGGGTTGAAAATGGAGTTTGAACCTCCTCCCCTGCTCTATAACGGCATTTTTTCCTTTTACCATTAAAATTATGTTCTGTGCAAACCTCTGAAGCAACAAAAATGTGTTTCATGATGCATCTGTCCATCCTTGCTCTTTCTTTGCTTGTATTTCTTCTTGCCTCTCTTCATTGAAAGTATTTGTGCATGTTTTAATACTCATTACAGGTTTGGAGCTATGTTCATGGAGTTTTGGGACATTTTCTGTGTGAAATCTATCCTTGGGCGTGTGATGCATCTGTCCATCCTTCCCATTGCTCACCTCTCCTTGTTCCATGGCAGTTTTGATAGATGTTCAACATTTTCCTTCTCTGGTGTATCACCGTTTTAGTGTAGGCTCTATTTTTCCCTTTTCTCTCTCTCTGTCTCCTTGGCATGGTTAGATTAGGATTATATTAGCTTGCCTGCACTGGAATAGCTTGTGGCAGGTAGTTTAGGAATAGGAACCAGCCTTCTCTGGAGATTCCTTTCTCATTTTTACAAGTCCCACACTTGGAGAAAGGATTCCATGTTGTGCAATCACATTGGATGCTAGTATGATCAAACTAGAAATTTGATCAACATCCAGGGGTGCTGTGATTCTACCCTAACAGTTTTGGCACACCTGGTGGGACCTTAGAGGTCTTCCACTTCATCTTTTGCAGGTTGGTGTGTTCCTGTGAAGATTTCACCCTTTGGAGGCACTTACAAACACATCTGGCGACTCCATCTGATCAGCAAACCATTTCTGAAGTTGTAAACCTGTTTTCCATCCATTTCCATCTATATTTATTTCCATCTCTTTCATTCTTTTCCATTCGATGAAGTTGTGCAATCATGACTTCATTTCCATCATGGAATTCACATTTTCAACAACAGCAACAATGTTTCCCACCTCCAACATGTTTTTTAAATCCTCCAAATCAGCATTTTGAACAAATTCAAAATCAGCATGCATACCCATATGAGCAGTAATGCCAAAATCAGTTTGGCTATGGAGCTTTCCAAGAGCAAGAGTATGCATATAATGAAGACAATCAGATGCAAGATGTTGGTTTATTGGAGAAAATCCAAAAGATGGAGGTAAATATGGTGCAATCTAGAGCAACAACTCAAATGAGAGCTTTCAGAATTGGTTGCAGGACTCCTTGTCCATGGGGAGGCCCTTTTCCAAGACACTTCAGCCCTCAGGAGAAGTCGGACTTCATGATGAAGATGTTGCCCCAACTTGCACAATGGACATCAGAAATAGAGGCCTATACACTTGTTGTTGAACAACCTTTTCAATGGGTAAGTTCTACACCATCATCTGGTTTTTCTCTTCCCATTACTCAAGCAGCACCATCTCATTTCGAATTGCAAATTCTAAACTCCCCATCTGCTGTCCCAAATGTTGATCCCATGTCTCCACCTCTCAGTCTTCCACCACACCTCAATTCTTCTTTCCTTTTTCCTTCCAAACAGTCATCCCCTCCACAAGAGCTAAAATAAATACACTCTCCCCCAAAGAAACAAGAGGTTTCACCTCCTCTACCACCACAAAAAATTGCCAAATCAATTGAGTTACAACCCATCCCTCCTCTTGCATTCCCAATTCCATGTGGGGAAGAAGAAATTGCAAAAATTGGCCATGAAGGACAGCAAGAAGAGGAGCCCAACAGAAAAGAAATGACAAACAACTTGAGGGTTTGGCCTGCCAAATTTGGGATGACAAAGAGCCCCTTGATGGTTAAACCTACAGAAGAGGCTAAGGTTGAACAAATGGTGGTTAAGACTGATTTTGTGGCAGTAGAAGAAGAGAAAAAAGAAGAAGCAGATCAGCAGTCAGTTTGCTCAGAAAGTAGTGTCCATGTTGGCACTCTATTTGAAGGGAATGCTAATTCAATTCAAGTTACACAATCAGCCATAAAGGAAGAAAGCTCAGAAGAAGATCTTGCAATCCCAACTTGTCCTCTAGAGCAGCAGATTGAAGAGTTTGACTTGACAAACTTCGTGCTAGAGGAAGATTTCTATCAAGAGCAAGATTGTCTTCAAGTAGTAGAGAAAGGAGAAGCTGCTCCAGATCCAAAAGAAGAGGAGCACATTCTAGTTGTGGAGGAGAAAATTGCAGATCCAAGGGCTTTGAGCATAAAGCAGGCTACAGGAGAACCTTCAGTTCTTCTTTCTACTTCACCTCTCTCAAGTTCTAGTACTGAAGAGGAGTTTGATCTCTCAAACTCAATGTTGGAGGGTGAAAGAAACCATGGTGGTCAAGTTACAGATCAAGAAGACACCATGGAGGAAGTGGAGCATTTGCAGCAGGACAGCCATGAGGCAGTTTATTTGTCAAATTTGGAGGAATGTTTTGATGGAGAAGAGCCGATTGAGTTTCCACCATTCTCTCTTTCATCATCCACATTCCAAACACTTGAGTCTGCTGTCACGAAGGAGAACATTCATTTGCAGCAGCCTGCATCTTATAGCAGCTCTTTGGAACCAAGATTGGAAGATTTTAATCTTTCATGTCCTTCATTAGAGGAAGAGAAAGGGCACAAAGATTCTACCATTGCTTCCACACCATCCATTCAAGAAGGTCTACAAGAAGACTCCATTTTTGGAGTTGAAAATCAGAGCTATTGGCTTATCAAACGGACCATACCTTACCCAATCAGTTATTTGGTTTTATTGGAGCCAAAGGAGAAGTCACAACCAGTCATGCTTGCTTCTGAGCATGAGGGTGAGCTACAAAGTACCAAGGATCAGCTGTCATACCTCTTCAATCCAAATGCAGAGCAACTAAAAGAGGTATTGAATTTGCCTTCAACTGATACCTTGATGATTTGGGTGGAAGACTAGTTTTTTGTTGATTTTCCATCCATCCAATCAGCCATGTTCAATGCCAAATCAATTGCATGGCTGCCACTTTTGAGAAAGGGAAGCTATTTCTCACAACCAATTGCAGGGTTTGTTTAGCTTGCCTTTGCTTCTAGTTAGAGTAGAGTAGGTAGGTTTTCTTTTAGAAGAATAAGTGCTTGTCCACACTCTGCATGTTCAATTTGGAGCATGTATGATTTTCAGTTCTGTACATAGTTTTTGTGGTGCTGGTTTTGCTCTTGCACAGTCTATTTCAGTGGCATTTTGGTGAGAATGACTACATTTCAGTGGGATTTAAGCAGTTCAGAGGGAAGTTTTCAAAGTTCAGATCAGTTTGCAAGATACAACTCATGACTCCATGCCCAATGGATGCTTCAGGAAACTGGTAACTTCATCTAGCAGGCAGATGACCCTGCTGAGTTGCCAAATTGTTATCCAAAATTCACCCCCCAGGGTAATTTTGATAATATGCATCAGATTATTCAGTCCCGAGCAAGTAGATTGATTCAAGGCCCAAAATCATGTTTTTTCAGGGTCCCAATCGGCCTTTTTCTAACTCTCCCATCCAAGAAGGAATCCCAACAAGTTGAAAAAATGGAACAAATGCAGAAAATAAGGTTTCAAGACTATTTTGAGGCATTTTGGGTCTGAAGGGCTCGGGTCGTACCAGTTCGGGTTGAACTGAGGTTCGTCATACCCAGCTTGGGGCCGAAAAGGAAAGAAAATCAGTTAAGTCCTAGTCCAGGCAGTTTGCGGGACAGTTGGGACGTCGGGACGCGTGGGACGTGAAATGCCGAATCGGCCGAAAGAGGGAAAAAAATGCCTAAGTCTTGTTTCGCGCGCGGTCTGGGACATCCAGACCAAAAGTACATGTGGGACGCAAATTGGCTAGTTTGGTGCAAGTCGGTCCATTTCAGGCGGTTCGGGGATATTTGTCGTAGACGGTCTGGGACATCTAGGCCAAAAGTACGCGGAGGACGTGAACCGGCCGATTCAGATGAAACATGAGACTTTCGTCCGAGACAGTTCGGGACATCCGGGCCAAAGGTATGCAAGGGATGCATGGGACGCGAAAAGGTGAGAGGGCTGAAAACAGAGACAAGGAGGCCTGCGGACGAATCAGAGCATGCCACGTGTCAGAAGAGGAAAAGTTGGAAATTTGGCTAAGTGTTCGGCGCAAGGTAAAAATGCACCCCTCAGGCCCAAACCAATAAAATAGTGGCATGTGTCCAAGTTTAAGGGCCCGAAAGGAATTTTCAGAGGATGAGCCCACGGATGAATCAGAGCTTGACACGTGTCATCCAAGTGGCAGAGCGCGGAAAAAAATTCAAATATTTTTCTCGCCGATCCGTTTTGGCCTGTTTTTGCCCTAAATCTTCAAATTGCCGTATCTTTCGATCCAGAGCTCGGATCTTCACGTTCTTTATATCAATGGAAATTTGGTGAAATTCTCTACATGATTCCATGGTCATTTTTTCATTTTGATGGAGTTTGGAGAGATAAAATCAAAAAATGCCTCTGGCACGTGGTAATGGCCAGAAATGACGTTTCAAACAACCAGTTTTAATGCGAAATGGGCCACATTCTTCTCTATCACGGCCAAAAATGTCAGGGCATGGGTCTATAAGGACTTCCATGTTGTTTTAATGCATCTACATTCAATGAGGAATGGTTCCCATGTTTTTTTCACATTTTCTCTCTCCTGGGCTCGACCCATGCATTGTAAAAAGCCAACTTTGGCTCATTTTTTTTAAAGGTTGTTCATCTTTTCTACTCTGATCTCCTTTCTTTTCTTCCCCAGGGTTGAAAATGGAGTTCGAACCTCCTCCCCTGCTCTATAATGGTGTTTTTGCCTTTTACCATTAAAATGATGTCCTGTGCAAACTTCTGAAGCAACAAAAATGTGTTTCATGATGCATCTGTCCATCCTTGCTCGTTCTTTGCTTGTCTTTCTTCTTGCCTCTCTTCATTGAAAGTATTTATGCATGTTTTAATACTCATTACAGGTTTGGAGCTGTGTTCATGGAGTTTTGGGAAATTTTCTGTGTGAAATCTATCCTTGGGCCTGTGATGCATCTGTCCATCCTTCCCATTGTTCACCTCTCCTTGTTCCATGGCAGTTTTGATAGATGTTCAACATTTTCCTTCTCTTTTGTATCACCGTTTTAGTGTAGGCTCTATTTTTCCCTTTTCTCTCTCTCTCCTTCTCCTTGGCATGGTTAGATTAGGATTATATTAGCTTGCCTGCACTGGAATAGCTTGTGGCAGGTAGTTTAGGAATAGAAACCAACCTTCTCTGGAGATTCCTTTCTCATTTTTTCAAGTCCCACACTTGGAGAAAGGATTCCATGTTGTGCAATCACACTGGATGCTAGTATGATCAAAATAGAAATATGATCAACATCTAGGGGTGCTGTGATTCTACCCTAAAATATCTCTCATTCAAAACAAAGTCCAAAACAAAATTTTAGGTTGCCACCATAGAAAAAAAAAAAAAACAACACTTGGGCTTCATCATGCAAGCTAAAGGAGCAAGAAGTTATGGGGGATGTTGCTTATGCGTCTTAAAGGGGAAATGGGTATCACCACCAGAGAACAAACCACCAAAATATATATCATTTCAAATCCCTGACATGCCCTTATGCCTCCCCCAAGTACCCCTTATTCCTCACATTTCCTTATGCCTCCCCAACCTCTTATGTCACCCCATAATGAGTAAATAAATGAAAGCTATTTCTTTGTAAGGTAGAACCCGAATCCCAACTCCCTCCACACTTATACCTCCCCAAAACACTTATGCCTCCCACAAAATGCCCCATAGTCTTCTCCTACATCATCCCTAGGCCATCTACTCAACCAACCAACAAATAAAACAACACATACAAACATTCAACCATTCACATATACATACAAATAAAAGAAGAGTATTTCCAAGAGCTAAGCTCTTACCTCTCCATGATGAAGTTTGTTCCAAGTTCAAAACAAAAAGCTCTCCAATGCAACACAAACCAAGAGATCAACAATTAACAAGTATGCAACAATCTCCAAATTTCTCTCAATTTGTAAGATCTCTAAAAACCCAAAGCAAGACCCCAAAAATGAAGTGATAAAAGTGAAGCAAAAAAAAAACCTAAAAACAAGCCAAGGAATTCAAATATGAGGTGGATCCATGTGGGATGCCACATCACACATCCTCAACTCCAACTCATAAGTCAACTTCAATCTCCAAGGAAAAATTAATAAGCAAGTGAATAAATGACAGTTTTACTTACACACTCAAATCAAACCCACACCTCATAAGGACTGAAATTGAAAGCATGTAAGAAATTGCAATAAAAGCATACAACTTGACTTGCAAAAATGTATAATAAAGGCTAGATTTAAACCCTTCAACTATAGGTAAGGTTGGCATGCAAATTTAAGAGGTATGGGACAATTTAAACTTGTCCCATAAGCTTCCAAAATCAGCCTGCAAGGACAAATTCTAATTTCAAAAGGAGGTGGAGTGTTTCATACTCTAAAATTAATTTACACATCTCTTACACATCACTTACACATTTCTTACAACACTTTAATTTTAGGCCAACAACTCTAATAATTACTTTCTTATGTCCTAATTTGATTAATTAATTTTAACAACATGTTTACTCACATTAATTTACCACAATTAATAAATAATTAAAGGGGTAAACACATCACTTAAAAAACACATACAAACATCAATAAAAAGGAACCAAATAAATAAATACACATAACCCTTGGTCACATTTAAAGGTGATCGCCCCATGGGAATCCCTAACAATCAACACACACACACACGAACAATACAAGTTGCCTTGGTGACCTTGTTGAATTTATCTAGACCTCCAATGTGGTTGGTCTCCAATCCCCCGATGTTTGTTGTGATATTTTTAACTTACAAAATACAAATACCCCTTTGGCCTCATGGCCATATCAGAACATCCAAATGAATATAATATAATTTCAAAATCATCAATATATATATATGAATCACAACAACATCCAGAAAATCAACAATATCACTTACAATTTCATCAGCAACTATATAATCATCAATTTTAAATTCAATTTTCTCGGCCTACTCAATATATCCAAATATCACATGTCATAACAACATCTATATATATATATAACCATGTCCAACAGTATGTCATCATCTATATAAAATGTCTCTAATAATCATCATGCATCATATATGAATCAGAGTCAACAATAATCCATGATCTGACATCTAACACCATACTAAATCAAAACTATAATAATGTCTATAATATAGTCAACAATATCATGATCAATATCAAAAGTGTCAAAGGCAAGTGGGCACTACATCCCCCTCCCCTTAGACTCTGACTTCCTCCTAAAAGTCACTTGGAAAGAGAGCTAGGAACAAACTGCAACAGAAAAAAGATCACTCCCTTATCGAATTGCTTATCTTCAAACAAGTGTGGGTCTACATAACCGAAGTTTGGTCCAATGCAATTCAGCAAGAAGAAGGGAGATTGCAAGGGATGAGTTCTAAACTTTCTGCATGTAAGGATATGAAAACTTAAATCTAGAGAGTAAATTTACGCTATCAACCAAGATACCACACATAACAATATAACATGAAGAGTTCAAAAGAATCTTAAGAGTAACCACCAAGTAGAGGAATAATAAGGAGAATTCCATGAGTTTGAGAATGACCACATAGTTTTCCAGGGAATACATTATACTACAATAATAAAATTTAAGGTTTCTACTAAGTTTAAGCCATGATTTGAAGGTTCGTTGTCTAGACAAGGCTAGGAAAAATCAACTATGACCAAATTTGCATGAGGAACAAGTCTACTCAAGGTCCTGCAATTTGAAGATCACACAGGATGAGGTTAATCAACAAGGACACCTAAATCAGCAAAACATTTAAAATCAAGGAACTATTCAAGGAAAGCACTTCTATAACTCGAAAGGGTATAATTAACTTTTCATGGTAATACAAGATGAAGTTAAGACCACAAGTTTTCCTATAGTCTGATTTTTACACTTTTGTTTTAAGAATTCACACACATCAAACCAACCAAATCTAAAGAAGTCAACCATTTAGTAAAAGAATATATATATATATATATATATATATATAGATATATATATATATATATATATATATATATATCCCCTAGCAACTAACATATCAATACAAGTACCATACATTATAGCACAATGGGTTTTATTTATCTTATTTCCTGCTCAAGCTTGAAATAACTATAAAGAGAGAACAAGAAACACCAAGGACCACTCAAGGTCACTAGGGAGAAGAACAAGTAACATGGGGTCTAACTATAATCCAAGGGTGCATCGTATCAAAAGTGAATAACATCATCTTCCACTTTCCATCCTAATGGAAAAGGGGCAACAATAAAAAGGTGACCCAAGAAAATATGAAGAAAATAAGAATTCATAAAGTTATTTTATATCCTTAACATATGTTTCCTTAAAATTACAATAACTTAGGTCTCCCAAGGACAAGACAACACACAAGGAGGTTTCTTATTAAACAATAGATAAGTCTTAATCCAAAAGGACCATCAACTCACACTCATCGAGCTACGGGATGATAAGGGTATGATGACCCAAAAATCTCACAAAGAAAGGAACATACATCTATGAACAAGAAAGTACTAAGCAACTAGAACACATTACTATCCACCAGGTGTTTCACAATTTCGGTAGGCGACAGAACTACAGGTTCAACTATACATTGCACTCAATACACATAAATCTTACTTATTTTATAACTCAACTAATTAAATCAAAAGTTTTAGTTTCGTTTCCTAAGGACATTCCTTTACAAGTTTTCTTAATTAAACTTCCTCCTATTATGACATCACAAGTTTGTGTTATAAGGACCACTAAGGGGGCATGATATCTCGCCGTTCTGTAAAGGCAGAAAAGAGAAAAAGTATTTACTTTACTCCTAGGGGAGGTAGATGGACAATTTTTTTTCCCTTTCTGTTCTTCTACATGTTTTTTTTTATTCTATTAATCTACCAAGGTTAAAGCAAGGACCATTTTCTCTTTCTATGTTCCAGTTTATTTGTTAAGCTTCAAGGCCAAATCTCCTCAATTATAGTTTTATGATGTTTGGGTGAGTCAACTTGTCAATTAAAAATTTAATGAGAAGGAAGGGTAAACATATCACACTATTAGTTTTATGGGAGAGAGAGGTAAATCAACACATCACATTTTTAATTCTAAGGAAACAAGGGACATTCAACATAGAAAACACATTATTAATTTTGTAAGAACTAGGAAACAATCAACCAACATGGATCACAACAATATTTCGATTTTATTTTTCCCACTAATTACAAGTATCATAAAATATTCCTAGTGGGTTTCTACAAGTTCTCAAAAGAAGTTACAAGGAAGGCCCATTAGGGAAGCATAATTACTTTTACTGATCTACTAGGGTTTAACAATGTTTGTTGTTTTGGTGAAAAACATTTTACTCACATGATAAGACAAGGAAAGTTTTCAAACCTACACCCATATTACCATAGGATACCACCAACCAAGAAATCAAAATGACAAGGAAATATTTTAACTATAAGAACACCACATACTCATTAGAAATCATCAAATGTAAGCAGACATTCAGCTATCTATTCAACATGGCTTTACGACCAAGAGTTACACTTTCGCAAGAAGAATCACATTATAAAATACCACCGAGATTAAATTATCAAGGTCTAATTACACTAACATCACCAATGTCATGGTCCAAAAGACTCAAAGCATCCATAAGTGTCTCCACGTAACCCCAAAATTAATAGGTCATAAAGTGTTATTCATAGTAACTAAAAAAAGTTAAGGAAAGGGTAGACTTATTTATAGGTCAAGAGGGAAAATAAACACACTTAATTTACACACAATACTTGAATGGGATTAAATCTAACCATAATTACCAAGATGCATACAATCCACAAGTCACTACTTTTTATAATGAAATGAGGAAATCCATGATAAAATTTAGCATGCCATCGAAGAGAAGCCACTACCAGACAAACACTTTTCCACTAACATCCACAGCCAGCCAAAAGCAATCCAATCCTAACATAATTCATCAACCCACAATTAAACACCTCTACTCCGATGAGGTTCAAGCTCTTACCGGATTGTAAGAGAATCACCACCACTACTAACAGACTGCCAACTAGAATGCACAACACAACGAACTCTCTATCTAGCAAGGTCGAGCAATGAAAAAGTCACTCTAAGATCCTAGAAACACTCAAGGTTCCATGCATCCAAAACCAAGGTATAACTTTAAGCACCTAAGAAGACATTCAAGACACCTAGGGTGTACCCCCATATGACAAAATGTCACAATACAACAAGCATAGAACTAGCTCATCATCATGCAAGAAGGAATCACGTAACATTTAGCTAAGTAGCCAACAACATAACGAGCTCCGAGTCACCAATCAAAATAAAGTCCAAGAAATATCGACCAATCAAGGAAAGTGGCTAAGTAGCCGCATTGCAAAGTCTGAAAATTCTCACAAAAATATAAATAACTAAAAGAGCCTCAGAGATTCTCAATCCAATCATAAAATAAGATGTTGGTCCTTGATAAAATGACACAAGTTTACGAATGTAAAACACAAAATTTTAACACCACATTCACTCCGCAACCCTTCATGGCCGCCAATAGGGGTACTCTACCTCGAGGTCAGTTCCAAGGACACATGCACAGGATTGGGTCATAAACGACACCCAAATGTAATGTCCACTCTCCCATACGGGTAACAAAATGAAAAATTGACAACCAAACCAAATTTCCTAACTACTGAAGGAAGGAAGCTCTAAACATCTTCTAATTAACTCTTCTAGACCCCAGGAACACAACCACTATTGTCCAACCACAAGAATCACACCGTATAATTTATCATTCCAACAACTCCAATAAGGAAGGGTCTCAGCAAATGGCTTTACTGCATCATATAATTAAATAAGATTTAGTGACTTGTAAAACAACACATTTTCAAAGGTAGAACCAAGTTTCCACTACACTAGAAGTTCACAAAATAAACAATTTAATTTGACATTCTTAGTTACCTCAGTTTAGACAAAACGCCACTAAGCAAGTACAAAAATTCAAACAACTTATTATTTTAATTAATTTTGAGAGTTCAAATGAACAGAGTAATGTAATATTTCTTCATACGTGCATTTTTTTTCAATTTTTAAACAAGGTTGTTTTCTAGATTTAAAAGTGTGATAGGTTTACAATTCATGTCTCAAGTTTTCTAGTGTGCCCAAGGGTCCAAGATTTGAACCTCACGGCTCTGATACCAAGTGTAACACCCACTAAAATCTCCCACTTGAGACCCATGAACAACCTAGGTTTAGTTACAAAATTATGGAATAATTTTTTTTTAAAGTGTTAACAACCAAAGTCTCAAGGACAATTAAATTCAATTGATAACTTTTCCCATTATAATAATTACTAATTCCACATTATAAAGCAACAAGTGTAATAAGTCCACACCTAGCTCAAATCTCCTTAGGTGATTAATTTAATCACTGATTACATTAACATTTTAGCTAAATATTCCCTGATTAAAATTTTAGGGTTAAGAAGAACCAAAACAATTAAATACCCAAGGTATTTAATTCTACAAGATCTAAGACAAGAACAAGGTTTAATTACAGTGGGGGAAAATAATACATATTTAAAATCATCAGAGTAAATTCTTACTTACCCACTCCCATAACTTAGTTAAAGATTCAATTTGATTTTTCCCATGATTAACACAATTAAAACTTCCTGAAAAACATTCCCATTAGATAGGAGAATTTCCTCACCTTTCCAGTGATATAAAGAAGTCCTCCTAACTCCTCATATTTCTCAAGTTATGGACCGACGAAACTTGGGGTGAAAATTTTCCCAAGAGCAGGCCTGTGGGCCTGGGGAGGAAAATTTTCCCTAACTCGGGCTTGTGGACTTCGGAGAGAAAATTCACAGTGGAGGAGAAAAGTGGACCGGCGGAGCGGGGAAGAAAAATTTTCCCAAGACGCGGGCCAACCGGAGCGGGGAAGGCATTTAGCACTTTTACCCTTTTGGGAAAAAGTGAATTTTACACCCGCACCTTCGTTGACTGTCCAAGGGAGGGATGCCACGTGGCAGCTCCTTATTGGCTTTGGGGAGAACGGGTCAGTGGGGAACATTTGGAAAATTTGACTATTCAAATGAATGTGAAGGCCAAAAAAGTGTCGAAAGGAACCCATTGCCTCTGAAGCCGACGCTTTAGGGAGAAGATGCTCTTCACGTGTCAGCCAACCAGTTAGCTGCAGTTTGGTGGGCTGGTGGGGATAATTTGAAAAGAAATTTTTCCCAAAATTTTTTCTAAAGTGTTAAGGCTTAAAAGATCCACTCCTCTACTGATGCCTCGTGAAGCCACGTGGCAGCACCTGATTAGCTGCGGGCCAGCCGAGGCTACAGGGAAAACTTACAAATTTTTCCAAATTTATTTTTGAAAGCTGCTTAAGGTAAAAATAGATCAAGCCTCTACCATTGCCCAATGAAGCCACATGTGTCGATCAATGATTGGCTGCGGGGTGGCGGAGGCTGCGGAGGAAAAATTGCCAAAATAACTTTTTGGACTTAGATAATTTTTAGACAAAATGAAGGCTTGTGGATTAGCAGAGTGGCGGGAAACTTCATGACTTTGCACCTTTTGGGAAAAAAAGCAAAAAAAAGGAAATTTTTAGCCTCACGGGTCTTCCCAAGCGATATTTTATTCATTTAAAATTTGACAGTTAGATTATTTTGAGCCCGAAATGAAGTAAAAATTTCAGAAGGCCATAAATTTTGATTGGGAACTCTTTTTTTGGAAAACGAGGACTTTCTGGAAATCTCTTGACGTCCTATTTGCACAGTAATCTTAGGAATTTTAATTTTGATAAATTTTAAAGGGTAAATTTTGAGAAAACGTCATTCTGTCACTTAGAAAGTGAACTGGTATTTTTAACTTACAATTTTTGTTCAAATTTGTCGTTAATTCTTTCTCTGCACTTCAACCAAATAGGCATGGAGGATTTTACTTGGAATATTTTAGGATAGATTGCAAGGTTAAGTTTGACTTAGATTGATTTGCATTCGAAATTTATCAATTTTATACAGCAAGAAGTTTGCAATTTTGCCTTTGCCCGATTTGAAAGGTTCTATAAAATTTTCATAAGTATTTTGGTATGTTTGGGTCATTTTGACCTTACAAATAAAATTTGATATTTCATTTTGTATTTTTGATGTTACTAGGGTCATTTTGTTCAATTTCTGATTAATAATTGCCAGTATGAAAGTTATCTAACAGAGCTCAAATTCGAATACGGATTCTATTTTCCATTTGCCAAGATTTAATATTATGAATTCATTCTAAACCCAATCTAACATATTAAGTTGACTCAATCAAAAGTATTCAAATGCCAAATTACAATTCTGACTTTCAAATCATGCATTTCTAAAGGAAAAGATTAATATGACATTTCTTCATAGTTGTATTCCAAATTTTTACTATCTTTCCAACAGAGATTTCAAATACATTCAACAAGGTCAAATTTCCAATGAAAGAAATATCATTTGAACACTTTAATAATCCCATCTTCTACATATACAGATAATACAATACAATTTCTCATTACATTCTTTTTACAAACAGAAAACAGAGATTCTTTCACAATTTAAAAAGGCAACTTTCATTTCCAATACATAGTAACATCTTTCAGCACACAAATATGTATTTACTTGTCATCCATTTCAAAGTTTACAATTAGTTTCAACAAGACAGACTGTCAAACTAGAGTCTTCTTCCTCTTTCAAAAGACAATTCAATTTATTCTACATTCCCTTTCACAAATTTCATATATCTCTTTCACATTCAATTTACACTTTCATTTCCCATATTTCACAAATAATATACAAGTCATCCACTTGAAAAGTGGGAAAATGGTTACAAATAAGTAATGATCTCAATAAGGAATGTCAAACTGTCTTCTTTCCTCTGCTCCAGAACACAACATGAAGAATTCCTCCATCATTTTCTTTATTTTAATTTTGATCACAACAGAATAGGGGGAAAGGAAACACTCTCCACCCAACTAAGACATCCAATGAAAAGGGAGAATCCATCCTTCTTCATTGGCCCCCGAGCCCCAACCATATTGCAATAAGAAATGTTTTTTCAACACATGGCAACAATAGGATTCCACAACACAAAGACAATTTCACATTCAAAACACAGTCCAAAACAAAACTGTAGTTTTACAACCACAGAAACAATACAACAAACAAAACTCAGGCTTCATCATGCAAGCCAAAGGAGCAAGAAACTATGGGGGATGCTGCTTATGCTCTCCAAAAAGGGGAAATGGGTATCACCACCTAAGAACAAACCACCAAAATATATATCATTTCAAATCCCTGACATACCCTTATGCCTCCCCCAAGTACCCCTTATTCCTCACATTTCCTTATGCCTCCCAACCTCTTATGGCACCCCATAACGAGTAAAGAAATGCAATCTATTTCTTTGTAAGGTGGAACCCAAATCCCAACTCCCTCCACACTTATACCTCCCCAAAACACTTATGCCTCCACAAAAAATACCCCATAGTATTCTCCTACACCATTCCTAGGCCATCTACCCAACCATCCAACAAATAAAACAACACATTCAAACATTCAACCATTCACATATGTATAAGGGAATTAAAAGAGATTTTTTTTCGAGAGATAAGCTCTTACCTCTCCATGATGGAGTTTGTTCCAAGTTCAAAACAACAAGCTCTCCAATTTAAAACAATCCAAGAGATCAACAATCAACAAGTATGCAACAATCTCCAAATCTTCTCCCAATAAGCAAGAGCTCTCCAAAAAGCCAAAAGAAGTCACCCAAAATGAAGTGATGAAAAGTGGAGTAAAAAAAACCCCAAAAACAAGCTAAGGAATTCGAATATATAGAAGAGGGAAGAGAAGAGGATGAGGTGGATCCAAGTGGGATGCCACATCACACATCCTCAACTCCAACTCATAAGTCAACTTCAATCTCCAAGGCACAATAAATAAGTAGGTGAATAAATGACAGTTTTACTTACACACTCAAATCAAGCCCACACCCCATAAGGACTGAAACTGAAAGCATGTAAGAAAGTGCAATAAAAGCATACAACTTGACTTACAAAAATGCATAATAGAAGGCTAGATTTAAACTCTCCAACCATAGGTAAGGTTGGTATGCAAATTTAAGAGGCATGGGACAAGTTTAACTTGTCCCAAAAGCCTCCAAAATCATCCTCCAAGGACAAATTCGAATTTCAAAGAAGGTGGAGTGTTTCATACTCCAAAATTACAATCTCTTACACATCACTTACACATTTCTTACAACACTTTAATTTTAGGCCAACAACTCTAATAATTACTTTCTTATGTCCCAATTTGATTAATTAATTTTAACAATATGATTACTCACATTAATTTACCACAATTAATAAATAATGAAAGGGGTAAACACATCACTTAATAAACACATACAAACATCAATAAAAAGGAACCAAATAAATAAATACACATAACCCCTTGGTCACATTTAAAGGTGATCCCCCCATGGGAATCCCTAACAACAATTACAAACACACAAACAAATACAAGTTGCATGGTGACCTTGTTGAATTCATCTAGAATTCCAATGTGGTTGGTCTCTAATCCCCTGATGTTTGTTGTGATATTTTTAACCTCCAAAACACAAATACCTCCTTCGGCCTCGTGGCCGCATCATAACATCCAAATGAATATAATATACTGTCCAAATTCATAAATATATATGTGAATCACAACAATCATCAAGAAAATCAACAGTGTCACTTAAAATTTCATCAACAACTATATCATCATCAATTTTTAATTCAATTTTCATTTTCTAGGTCTACTCAAAATATCCAAATATCACATGTCCTGAACAACATCCATAAATATACATGTAACCATGTCCAGACAGTATATCTACATGAATAAATAAAATATTTCTAATAATCATAATGCATCATATATGAATCAGAGTCAACAATAATCCATGCTCTAACATCTAATCATCATACTAAATCAAAACTATAACAATGCCCATGGTATAGTCAACAATGTCATGATCAATATCAAAAGTTTCGAAGGGAAGTTGGCACTACACATGCCACCTCCCATGGGCACATCTGGAGGCACATTTCACATCAACGTGCGGATCGATGAATCCACAATCAATGACTAATACACATCACCTAGAACCATATAACACAACATTAGTTCTCACATGTGTCTAACAATATACACCTACCCATTAAAAATCCCCAAATACAAACAAATAATACTTAGGCTTAGCTAGTGTCATTATTAGGCCATCTCTGCTAGAAGATGGTACTTTCTCCTCTAATCAAGAGTCCACCCACCATATCTACGTCAAATAGAAATAGTAGCACCCATCGATGTGATGTGCATCACTCATTATAAGCCTAGGTATACCCAACATCATCCACATGTATCGGCTCTATAGCCACATCTAACTCATCTGTACCAGGATGCACTAGTTATGCTCCTGTAGGACTTGGCCATGGTCCTAGCCACCTCGGTGATCTAGTAGATCTAACTCATACATATGGCTCTAGGGGCACGTCTTGAGCCATTCTAAAATGCCTCGACACACACTCTTCTTGAAATAACTCAGTCACTCGAAGAAATCGATTCTCTAACCACATGGTGCGTCGAATGCATGATGGCTCTACTCCATCCTATAAGCATCCACAATAGTCTAGATATGGCTTCCATATGATGGCCCATTTTCCCATGCGATCAAGCATATATCTATAAGTAGTGGTATCCATCCTTCTACTTCATGTGATTACCCATCTCGCAACAAATATGTCAAGTATTCCCGAATCCATGAGAGGTCAGTCAATTGGCCTCAATATTGCAATGTGCTCACATGCCCATACATTTAGCAATTTGGTGGCTCCTAGTCCACCACCATGGTCTGCATATGTAAACTTGTATAAATCTCTATACAAATGAGCCAACACATAACATGCCCATTTAAACCTTGTCCTGTGCTCCTTTTTATGTTGACAAATATCATGCATCTTATACAAGATTCCCACTTTGTCACCCTCTACTAACACAGATGAAGCATTAAAAATAACAATAAAGCTCTGCAATCATGGAACACCTGATCTCAATATGGTATCTATGCGAATATGGGTCTCCATTTGTACCTGTTTCCACTTAAAGTATCACCTAGCCACTCTCATATGCCTCTGAGAATCCACTATAGCCATCACCCATACTCTCTCACCCACAACTAGTAATTGTAATATATGATATACATCCTCTAGGGTAACAGTAATCTCCCTAGTAGACAACAAAAAAGTACAAGTATTTGAACACCACCTCTCACACAATACAGTAATCATAGGCATATTATGGGGTACTTCCCCCAATCTCACTATGTATCAAAATTCGACCTAGTCTAATATATCACAATCAGCATCAAAAAATCCCAAACTCAGTAATGTGCTCAAATGCCGATGTCCACAAAACTCCCTTGATTGTATATCTCTCTATAGAACACAAAAAATAAAAAAATCACAACATTAAAACTTCATATATATGCAAAAATAACCACTCAAACTAAAAAAATTAATCCCCTTCACATTGTGCTATCAAAACATTCTCCTAGGTTTCCAGCTCCCAAAAGTGGGACGTGGGAGCCTAGGTACAGGTCACCAGTGCCTGGAACTGGGTGTTGGCATCCCAAAATACATTAAGACCTTGGCCACTACTGCTTAGGCCAGAAATGCCCAAAAATTCAAAAATTTAAATTTTGCAAAAAATGTACTTTCATCAAAATTTTCAAAAATACTCATACTTACCAACTCATTTGTCATCTTTGACACCACGACTGTCGCCACCATCTCGAACATAGTCAACCTCACTTCCTTACTTTGTGGCATTCCTGTAAGCTCAGAGCTCAAATTCTAAATCAATTAAGGTTCAAATGAATTTACTATTCACTTTTTACTATTACTATATATAGTGATTTTCAATTTTCCATTCACTATAGTTACCATTTTCACTCATTATTCCAACTAATACATGACACATGGTTTCACTCATAGCTTGATCTTCCCTTCTTTGTTTTCCTCCCCGTTTGGGTCATTTAGTTCATAGTTTCTCCTACCATTGTATTATACACATTCCAACGTGCTAAATGGCTAATCATCAACGCATATACTACCAACAATATCCCCAAATTCTATGCCAAGATCTTAAATTAATCGCTCTTCAACAAATCATCCTACATATTTTCATGTCCACAAACGAGAGATGACGAGATATAACATTTTTAATTTACCTTAAGTCACCGTACATCCACGGGGCATTCAATCAAGATCACCCTACGATCACTCTGAGACCACTGGATAAAAGTGTTTCGTGATGTACTTTTTATACATCCTGTTGTGCAAAAATCTTTCACTCACATTGTCTATTGATTTGCAAAGGACCATTACAAATGTTTTCTCAATTTCTTGATTATATTTCTACCTAGTTCCCCTTGAATGATCTATTCACTGTTTCTTGCAATTGCGTATTCCAATCTAGCTAATTGAAAAGTAATATTTTTTCCTTGGGCAGCAATCATTGGAGGAGTTCATATATATATCATATTGAATCAGTAAGAACGTAAGATACTTGTGCTATAAAGTCCCAAGAATACGGGTAACTCTGGGAAAAGGAAACAAATGAGTAATTGTATTATCTTTCCCATGAATGATATATATATGGGAATCAGATATAGATATAGATATAGATATCCAGATATAGACCTATAGATATGGATATATATATATATACTATATATATATATATCTATATATCTATGGAGTGGGGGTATATCTAGATATATATATATCCTATATCCTATATCTATGATCATATATGGGTATATACTATATCTATATCTATATCTATGGATCTATATCTATATCTATATCTATGGTCTATTATCTATATGCTAGTGGTCTATATCTATATATGAGGATATAGTCATATATGGATGTATATATATATATACCTATATCACTATATATATATATCCTATAGTGGTATATATATCTATATGTATATCTATATAGATCATAGATATCACAATATCGGATATGGGACATATAGATCACTACATATAGATATATATATATATATATATATATATATATATATATATATATATATATATATATCTATCTATCTATCTATCTATCTATCTATCTATCTATCTAAGTTCAGTAATAATAACGAACTCACTGTGCATAAAGTTAAGAATCGGGTTCTCTATGGATCAACACGTTGAAACAAATGAGTAATTGTCATTTTTTCATGAATCTTATATATTGCATGTACAAAATACAACATTACTTCATTTGTTTCCTTTTCACTAGAGAACCCGATTCCTTAACTTAATGCACAAGTTCTTATTCTTACTCTATCCACCAATTTTCTAATGAGACATAGTTAGCTAAAATTTATTACTCATGACTTACTCACATATTACTTTAGTACTAAGATTAAGAAAAATTTACTCTAGTATGTTGCTTTATGATGTATGCAATATTTGATTAAGATAATGTAGCTTTACTATTGTGACACAATTATAAAGAAGATGCACCAATATTCTTGCTTTAAGAGTGTGCACTCCCTCTATCTAGGTTTGTAATGGAAGCTTCTCAATCTCTATAGTCCATCAGTACTGAATAATGGCTTGTGCCGAGAGAGTCACTTGTGCAATTATTGAGTGACATATGTGGGACCATTGTGAAGCTACGATAAGATGAGGAGGGGAGAATAAGTGATGATGATTACCCTAGGGTGAGTTTTTATGTTTTGATGTTATGTTCCCCACAAAATATTTAAGTATCCCCTTCTTCTCCTTGATTTTACCATTTGTGTCATTACCAATGTCGAAGCTAAAGCTTCCTACCTCCATTCTCATTATCTTTTGTACCTGTCTTTTGTCTGAAGCACTTGAAAAGCTTGTCACCTACAGGGGTGTATATGTTTCTACCAAATTAGGTAAAAAGCTTTGGCTACTCATATGTCCTTTGTATGTACACTCTACCTTAGTTTGGATTTATTTATCTTTCATGAGATACAATCCAATTCTTCTACTTGATGCCTTTATCTCTTGTAGGAGCATCAAATTCCTCTTCAACCTTATGATCATGTCAGTTGCCTTGAGTCTTACATTGTTGATTCATCTCTCTCCAATTGCTTTGAGTCTTGATTCTCCCCTTCCTCTTCTTTCTTCTTCCTTTCCTCCAATTTATGTACTTTAAACCCGTATAATTGTTTGTTTTTGTTACCCATTTGCCTCTTTCTTTGTGATTTTCTACTTCTTCTTATATTATTGATTTGTTATCTACTTCAGATATTGTGTTTGATATATTCATCTTGATCCTCCTTAAATTTTATCTCTATATCTTTTCCTTGCATAAGGTTTAAGTGTATCCTATGTCCTTAGTTTTTTAGGCCTTCCTTGTGCCTATGTATTCGTCGTTTGTGAATTTAGTTCTGAAAACTAATTTTGAACATAGAAAATATGTCTAACTACCCCCTTGTAACAGGCTTATTCAAGAAGGATCAGGGGTTTTTCGGTGCTAATGTCTAGGTATGTGACAGTTCCATGGGACTTGTGTTATGACAAGGGTCTCCAACGTTAATTGTCTTTGTGACCACTGACTTAATTTCATTCATCGACTAGTTTCACTACTTGTATTGAATTGTCACTTTCTTCTGTTATTTGAGGGCTTGTTTTCTTAAGTGGTGGTGGAGTGATTCACCTGATAGATGTCTCTTACCTCATTTGGAATTAGGATGTAATAGTCTGTTGAGGAGTCATGCTTCCCAAAATAGAACTAATCGCTTAACTAAAATCGGTACCTTACAGGGGTAGTGTATGTGTCCTTGAAAGAAACCAAGGAAAACTACACAAAATTTGTTCTCTATAAGATATCTTTTGGGGATCTTGACTTATTTCTTCATGCATGTAGAAAATTACAATATTTTCCTTATAACTCAATCACCCAACCTGATAGCCTATCAGTTCCTCCTTGAGTGCATGACCTAAATTAGCACCAACTGGAATGAAATCAGGTTTCAAATTTCTTATATTTCTTCCCTATGTTGTAAGACTTTTACTATTTAGTGGGGTCATGTGGCCATATTTTCTTCTACTGTGCAGCACAGGTCAGATTGATTACAATCCTGCATTTCATATTTGATTTCTACTCCAGAGCAATTTCAAACCTTACATAATATCATGCAATAAGTTGTTCCTATGGAATAAAATAGTTTTCCTTTTTAATTGTTGCTCATCAGAGCAGTGGGGGAGTACGTTAGACACATAAAATCATTTCTCAAATCATTTATAATTTTCCTATCATAGTGTGCTATGGGCTCTGAAACAATGGCACATTTCATGTACAACATTGGATGCCCCCAAGATTCCTTGCGGTGAATGGTAATAGGTCTCGTGACCTTGTATTTGAGCTACAATGTATGCACACTTTAGTTCTAATATTCTATGGAGTACGAATCAGAAATCAAGTTGAGAAAACCACGCTTGTGGATAGCTGGATATTTTTTGACATATAAGATATCTTCTTGTCTAACATTTGTAACAGAGTGTACAATCTTTTCCTAAGAAAGTAAGAGTAAATCTGACTCAAGATATGCAGTATGCTATGGATGAGATTTATTGGACTTCTTACGTGAGATGTAAAATGATTCTAGCGTGCCTCTGAGCTGGACATCTCTACAGTGTGGGTTAAAATTTCCTTAAAATGTGCCCTTGCATTAGTAAAAAATTAACAGTAGTGCAATGAGTAGGATGATTAGTAAATGGTATATGCCATTGATGTATATACTAGAACTCAATCTTGAATCAATAGTCCATGTCTACAAAGCATAGAATGGCAGCTGAGTGGGGTTGAGGTTAATTTCATATTTAAACCTTTTAATAGTCAAAGTAGTGAATCCATCATGCAACAACATGAGTTTCCCTCATTGGAAAATGGTATGTAACGATGCATAGCTCCTTTGAAGGATTATTGAATCGATCACTTAGCACATTTCCCTAGATCTTTGTGAACTAGATTATGCCTAAGTGTAGATGATAGTATCTTTGAATAAGGCATTAGTATATGGAGTTTTTTGGAACATAGGATGTAAAAATATGTGAATTATGTTGCTATATTAGATCATCTTATAACGTAATAGACCCCCTTTTGTTCATGAATCCAATGTGTAAAACTGTATACATGTTGTGATGGAGGTGACCTTCATGTTACATGATTTAGTTCATGATCGGTCGACTATGTACCATTAGCCACCACGATTGTGTGGTTGGGTAATTGTTTGACCATGTCTTACACACTAGAACCAGATTATCACCATTATTGTATCAGCATAATTAGTGAGTCTACATGAGTCTCTATGGTGGGGTTACATCTTATACAAAAAAATGTATGAACCTCTCCTTATTAGTGGTAATTTGTAACCGTGGTCATTCACCACCATTTTTTCTGATAGTGGTAATGACCATGTTCAATGTTAGTCTTTCTTCCTACCACAATATTCTTAGAACCTTATGTTGTGAGCTCCTGCTATGATGGCTCACTCTGATTTGGTAATAGTCTTAGCATCACAATAAATTCACATGATCCCCATTTTTTCATCACTGTAGATGTGATGTAGTGTGTGGTGTCCTTAGGCTCATGTCTATAATATGCCCTCAACAATTTAGTGCCTGAACTAGTCAAGTACAAGGGATCTATCATCGATTCGATGATGATGCAAGAGTGTATCAAGATGTCCCTGAGACTCTTGGTGCTAGAGTATCTAGAGTATGTAAGACAACTGATACTGCTATAAGGGGGAGAAGAGTATGGTTAATTTCTTCTCTATAGAACTTAATGATGAAAATTGCTCAAGTCTTAATCTGTCTAATACGATGGTCATTTGACTTGATTGTTGCCCCATGGGGATGGCTTTCAAATCCTTGATATAGAAATCCCTGTATGGTAGATCCTTTTACAACCATTTTAGTTCGGCATAAATGATACACGTGAATTTATGTATACTTATACTTAGTGATTAGGTCTTTTTTTACATCCACTATGCATACCTAATTACTTCAGATTGCCATGAATAATCTATTTGATTCGATATTTTTTCCATTTGTACACCCGGCCGTAAGCTCATAGGGAATGTGATACTTTTTTGAATTAGGGTTTAATCTTTCTTGTGTCTTATGTAATTCAACAAACATTACCCAAATGGTCACTGGAGATTGATGTGAGTAGCCAAAAACCTTCAAATCCTCTCAAAGACAGTTCAGATAGAATACATGAATGACCATAGGAATTATGTGGGGTAAGTGCAACAAGTTGGTGGACAATTAAATGGACATAAATACTTGAAATTTACGATACCACAATCGCGGTTTTTAAACCGTGACTCGCAAAATTATTTTATACAGGTTTGGTGATTTCCGAACCTAAAACTGTCGATCACGGTCCTTTGAGAACAAAAAAATAGACCTGCGACTTCGTCATTTTCCTCCATTTCCCCCTACGAACTAGTGATTTCTCCTAGACCTTTGGCACTCGAGCTTTAGAATACCCCCTGAAAATTGTCTCCTCGGACTTCTGGATCATGAAAGTTTCAACAATGCCGCCAAGACGAAGAGGTAAGCCCTCAATTTTGATCAAATTTGTTTGCATTTTAGGTTTTTTAATTGTGATTTTCACAGCGTTTTTCAAATTTTTGTTTATGTATACAATATTTATTTTTTGTCAGTTTCTCGGCAAGCTCGTAATCCCGTAAAAACCATCCAAATATTCCTCAAAACCCTCCAAAAAATCCTCAAAACCCTCAATACAATCCTTAAAACCCTCCAAACATTCCTCAAAACCCTCCTCCAAACATAGATCTACCTCTTATGGCTCATTTTGTCCCCACGGAACCAGCAGAAACACAAGATGATATCGTTGGAAAAATCTCGACAAAATAAAATTGCCATTGAGAACCTTATTCAGACTATAAGACAAAATCATGCCACAAATTCGTTCCCACATGATTTTAGCCAACACATTGCAAACGTTGATTGGCGAAATTGCCAACTCTGCAACCAACCAAATAGACAAGATGAAATACCTTTAGAGGTGATTGTAGGCGGTGGTATTTGCAGATAAATTATCCCATGCGGCCGTAAAAGACAAAAAAATTGTAAAAGACTGCATTTGTGCATTATTTACCGACCCGAGAACCAATTCCCCTTGTACAGCTACTTACAAACGGTTCCCAATACATTGGTGCCATGATGATCAAATCAAGAACATTTTTTTGGGACTGATGGTGGATGGTTTTTGATTATCTACCATGCAACAACAACGAGGTTCCTCTCTATTTTTTGAAGAAAATTATATTGCGAGTTCGTGTTTAATGAGGTCCCAAATTATTTTAAACTTTTTTGAGTTTTATGCGCAAGGAGGTGGCTCTGCACAGAGTAGAATTGATGTATCACAGTTTATCAACCAAGGATCCCCCATGCCCCAAAAACTCCCACTACCTTCAGTTATCCCTCCTACAATGAAGAAGGTTGTGGAGATTAACACACTACATGCACTAAGGGAGCTCACTGACCACTCTGACCCAGCATAGTGACCAAATTACATCTAGTGATGTTGGTGGAGGTGCCAGTTCTAGCGCACCACACCACTATGGATCATGTGGTTCTATATGCACTACGGGCGAGACATCATTTGCTGGATCACATGATTTATTTTCTGTAGATGAGATGATGACGGATGTTTTTGGAACAGGGTCAAATGATCTTGGTCTTTCACAGGTAAATGTCTAATAAATATTTAATATATATATACACCACACACACACACACACAATAGTTTAATTCATGTTTGATATTTTAATATATATGTATTTGATTGTATGTCATGTACATACATGTAAAAACTATATTATTTTATTTTAAACAACAAGAGTTGGTGAAGGACACATCTGGCATTGACATACTAGCCACTGCAGCTGGGTGTGTTACAGACGTAAGTTTCAAGTTGTACTTACATTTTCAAATTTTATTTGATTATGCACTTTTATTATTATAATGTTTCATGTGTACATGTACATATTAATATATGTTTGTCTTTTATACGTAGGAGCTTGGCGGGTCATCATCTACTTTGGGCACTAAGACTACTGGCACACCTCACGTGACTTTTACACATGGTTAGTTTCTCTTTACAATTTATTCCCAATTGTGGAAGTTCAGTTGTGTATCTACTCTTGTAGGAATTTTGGAGACTCGAGTAACATCGAAGCTTCCCTAGAAGATCATTAAACCTAGATTCATTGGTTCATTCTATTAGCAAATTAATATGTATGGTCTGTTATGTGTCGATTATGCTTTGAGTCTGTTATGTGGCAGCATGTAGATTAATATTGATATGTACATTTTTTTTGTATAGCTTATGACTACCAGAGAGACTCCTCCATATATGCAGATTGTGGGAGGCTGCTGTAGATACTGCCATAGCATCTGCAAATCCACTAACTGAGGTACAATTTTTTTAAATTTGTTAAATTTTGGAGGAATTTTTTCTTATGACTTAAATCTACAATATCAAATTTTTGTACACGAAATATTTAATTTGAAATTTATTTATTTGTAGGTAGCTTACCCCTCAAGATTCTACCACTGACCTTGTAACGCGTCAACGACAAATTGATAGGGATCATGAGATTGCGGTAAGATTTCACATGCATTTTAACTAAATTCTATGTTTCTAAATTTTGAATGTATTTAAAAAATTTTGGTGTTAAAAACTTGTTGTTTATGAATGTGCAGGTTAGGTTGCAGGCCTGCTTAGAGAAAACTAGGACCACACATAGATAAAATATGTAGTGGCATCTCCCTCCACCACATCCCCAGGTCGTGGACATGCTTCTTATAGCATGGAGACGAGAGGGAAGATGTTTCATGATTAGATTCATAGGACCTAAATGTGTATGTATGTATGCTATGTATGTATGGTATATGCCATCTGGTCCTAGTTCATGATTATTCATAGGGTCCATTGTATATATAGCCTTATGTGACCGCATGTGGTCCTATATGTATGACACACTTAGTTTGAGATGTGCACATGTTATGAACCTATATTTTCAGAGACGTGTGTCCAACACACTTAGTTTGAGATGTACACATGTATATCCACTGTATATTTTCATAGACTATGCATCCAACTTCTATGTTTGATTTGATTTCATTGCACATGATATCCTTATATGTATGGTTTTCATAACCATATTAGTTTTATATGTTTGATTTGATTTGATGGCCTCAATTATGTGACCATCTATGGATGTATGATATATGCATATTATTTATATATGTTATTGTTAAATGATATATGATATATGATGTCTATGGTGCAATATATATGGTTTTGAAGGTTACTATGGGTGCAAGATTACATGTTACAATTGTTAAGAGATTCAAGTGTGAAACATTATATCAATATTTCTTATTTTAAGCACGTGGGTTAACACACTTCAATAGTGAGCTTATCCCATTGATCAATAGATACACAATTAAAATGGTCTTTATAATTTGGATGCTATGTACAAGTCATTTTATATGTTTTACATGATGCTTGCAATTTTTTTTAAAGTAGATTCACTTCCCAATTAAGTCCTAAATGTTATTGTATGTGTAAGTAACAAACTTTAAAAGGTCCATAATTTGAATACCCTACAATCCTTGTAGTCTAAATATAGAAACATTTATGGGAGAACTTAGTTCGCACAAGATATGCAAATTTTTTTCATTCCAAGGTATTTGAACTATTGTCAAGGTTATTAACATGAATTTTAAAACGAGATATCACTTGGAATTTGTGAACAATCATTAGAGTATTTATATAGGTAATGTGTTAAACATATGTTGCAATCATCATTGATGCGAGCCGAGAGGTCGTGGTCCAACAAACTGTCACTGCCAAAATGTATCGATTCGGGGGGTCATATGCCTTCAGCTACTCATGGAGGGATCTAGGGAGGCCTAGTTTGGAGTCAGACCACTTCCGATCTGAGAGCCTTCCTTGTATTCCTTGAGCCTTCATGACATAATTGTTTATAAACTACCTTTTCTAGGCAGTCCTAGGAAATGAAAGGAGGCAAGTGGTGAAAAGTCATGCCTCAAGGCATAGAGGCACCGAACTGACTATGCCAACACATCCAGGTGGCCAAGAAAATGCTAGAGGAGGTGTCATTCTGGTGAGTGACAACGTCATTTCTTCTAGGCTACTTTGTTCAAGCATAGTCCCTTAAGAGCCTTGAGACCAAAAAACTCATTCAACTTCGACGGATGACTACTGCGGACTCCGTGGTACCTAGAGGATGTCTCATCTGGATCCTACACCTCAACGTAGGGACCCTCTAAAATAGCCTATGTCTTAGTTGTTTCCGTATCTTCAATCGGTGCTCTCACTTGCCCTATTTTTTTCCAAATGCGCGCAAATAGTGTAGTTTGAGCTAGTATAAAGATTGTCAAATGACTATATTTTGCAAACGGTGGGTCGTGGCACCAAAACGGACTGTGCCAAAACATGCCTAGGTGGCTAGGTGAATGCTAGATGAGGTGTCTTTTTGGTGTGTAACAACGTCGTTGCTTTCCGGGCTACTTCGTTCAGGCATAGTTCGTTAAGAGCCATGAGACCAAAGAACTATACAACTTCGACGAGTTGACTACTGCGAACTCCATTGCACCTAGAGGATGTATCATCTAGATCCTACACATTGGCATGTAGGGAACATCTACAATATCCTATATTAGTTGTTTCCTTCTCCAATCGGTGCTCTTGCTGCCCTATTGTTTCCAAATGTGTGAAATAATGCAGTTTGAGCCATTATAAGGATGTCAAATGCTATATTTTACAAACGGTGGGTCGTGGCACTGAACCAACTACTGCACCGAAAACATCCAGGTGGTTAGGTGAATGCTAGAGGAGGTTTCATTTTAAATGCGTGATAATGTCGTTGCTTCCGGGCTACTTTTTTTGGGCGTAGTCCCTTAAGAGCTTTGAGACCAAAAAATCGTTCAACTTCGACATGGGTGACTACGTCGGACTCCATGAGCACCTAGAGGATGTCTCACCTGGATCCTACACCTTAACGTAGGGAGCCTCTGCAATACAATGTCTCTGTCTTGGTATGTCTCCAATCGATGCTCTCACTGCCCTATTGTTTTCCAAACTGTGCGAAATAGTGCAGTTTGCGATCAGTGTAAGGATGTCAAACGCTATATTTTGCAAATGGTGGGTCGTGGCACTGAACCGACTATGTTGACACATCTGGAGTGGCTAGGTGAATGCTAGAGGAGGCATCATTTTTTGGTGCATGAAAACGTCATTTCTTTTAGGCTACTTCGTTCGAGCGTAGTCCGTTAAGAGCCCTGAGACCAAAGAACATCGTTCAACTTTGACGGGTGACTATGTCGAACTCTGTGGCACCTAGAGACGTCTTCATCTAGTTCCTAACACCTTAGTGTGGGGAACTTATACAATATTATATCTTGGTTTTTTCCTTCTCCAATCAGTGCTCTCACTGCCATATTGTTTGCAAATGTGCCAAATAGTGCAGTTTGAGATAGTGTAAGGCTGTCAAACACTATATTTTACAAATGGTGGGACATGGCATAAAACTAACTACACCGAAACATCTAGGATGCCATGTGAATGCTAGAGGAGGCATCGTTTCTGTGCATGACAACATCGTTTCTTCCAATCTACCTCATTAGGGGGTAGTCCCTTAAGAGTCCCGAGACCAGAAAATCATTCAACTTCAATGGTTGACTACGCGCACTCCATGGACCTAAAGATGTATCATCTAATCCTACACCTTGGTGTAGGGACCCTCTACAATATTTTGTCTCAATTTTTTCCTTTTGCAATGGGTGTTCTCGTTGTCCTATTGTTTGCAAATGTGCCAAATGGTGCAGTTTGAGACAATGTAAGGCTATAAAATGCTATATTTTGCAAACGGTGGGTCATGGCACTAAACCAACTATGCCAACATGTCTGGGTGTTTAGGTGAATGTTAGAGGAGGCATTTTTTTTTCAACAACATCATTTCTTCTGGGCTAATTTTTTTAGGTGTAATCCCTTAAGAACCCTGAGACCAAAAATACATTCAACCTCGACGGGTGACTATGTAGACTCTGTGGCACCTAAGGATGTCTTGTATAATCCTAAACCTTGGCATAGAGACCCTCTGTAATAGACTGTCTCATTTTTTTCCTTCTCTAATTGATTCTCTCGCTAATCTATTGTTTGCAAATGTATGAAATAATGTAGTTTGAGATAGTGTAAGGCTGTCAAACGGTATATTTTACAAACGGTGGATCGTGGCACCGAACTGACTGTGCCAAAACATCCATGCAGCTAGGTGAATGCTAGAAAAGGTGTATTTTCAGTGCACGACAACGTCATTGCTTCCAGGCTACTTCATTCAAGCATAGTCCCTTAAGAGCCCTAAGACCAAAAAACATTCAACTTCGACGGGTGAATACGCAGACTCCGTAGCACCTAAGGACGTATCATCTGATCCTACACCTTGGCATAGGGACCCTTTGCAATATTTTGTCTAATTTTTTCCTTCTCCAATCAGTGCTCTCGCTACCCTATTGTTTGCAAAAGCACGAAATAGTGCAGTTCTAGACAATGTAAGACTATCAAACAATATATTTTGCAAACGGTCGGTCGTGGCACCGAACTAGCTACGCAGAAACATCTTGGTGGCTAGGTGAACACTAGAGAAGGCATCTTTTTTGTTTGTGTCAATGTTATTTATCTCAGGCTACCTCATTCGGGCATAGTCCCTTAACAGCCTTGATACCAAAACATCATTTGACTTTAATAGTTACTTGCGCGGACTCCGTGGCACCTAGAGATGTCTCATCCAATCCTACACCTCATAGTAGGGACCCTATGCAATAGCATGTCTCAGTTTTTTCCTTCTCTAATTGGTGCTCTCACTGCCCTATTGTTTGCAAACGCACCAAATAGTGTATTTTGAGACAGTGTAAGGCTGTTAAACACCATATTTTGCAAACAGTGGGTTATGGCACCAAACTGAATGCACCAACATGTCTGAGTGGCCATGTGAATGCTAGAGGAGGAATTTTTTTAGTGCATAACAATGTTGTTTCTTTCGGGCTACCTCGTTTGGGTGTACTCCCTTAAGAGCCTTAAGACAAAAAAATCATTTAAATTCGACGGGTGACTATGCACACTCAATGGCACCTAGAAAAATCTCATCCAATCCTACACCTTGGCATAGATACCCTCTACAATAGCATGTCTCAGCTTTTTCCTTCTGCAATCGGTGCTCTCACTACCCTATTGTTTGCAAACACGCCAAATATTGCAGTTTGAGACAGTGCAAGGCTATCAAACACTATATTTTACAAACGGTGGGTCATGGCATTGAAATTTTTGTGCTAAAACATCTGGGTGGTCAGGTGAACACTAGAGGAGGACTCATTTCGGTGCACGAGAATGTCGTTGCTTTTAAGCTACCTCGTTCAGGTGTAGTCCCTTAAGAGCCCTGAGACCAAAAAAATGTTCAACTTTGATGGGTGACTACGCACACTTCATGGCACCTAAAGATGTCTCGTTTGATCCTACACCTCTACAATAGCATGTATCAGTTTTTTCCTTCTCCAATCGGTGCTCTCGGTGCCCTATTGTTTGCAAACGTGTGAAATAGTGTAGTTTGAGCCTGTGTAAGGCTGTCAAATGGTATATTTTACAAATGGTGGGTCGTGGCACCGAACCGATTGTGCACACGCATAGGGATGGTCTTGTAAACACTTGGGGAGGTGTCGTTTCAGTTCTCTAAGCTCCAGGTGCTTCTGGTCTACCTCCTCCATAGCTAAGAACCCCCTCCATAGGTACATAAATCATTGTTAATTGCTTCTCTTTTCTTTTAAAACAATGAAAGCTTCTCTTAGCTTCAATAATTTACAATTCTCTACTAATAGTGCCAACCACGTGAAGGTGGAAGCTTTTCTGGCACCACTAACCTACACATAAAAGTGTTAGTCAAAGAAAGTTAAGTTTCAAATCAAAACCATACTAGATATATACAAAATACACAAATTTAATAAAATATATGAACTTAAATTTATCTAACTAACAAAATTATATATACCAAATAAATTATTTATACTAGACATGAGGATTGTAAATTCATTCCAATGAACCATCAGGATCGGATCTACTCTGAATAGCAGACAGGATTACTTCATCATCTGAATCTCAAACCTTCGAAAAAATCTTGTTATTAGGCCTTCCTTGATATCTATACAACTAAATATTTGTCGCTAGAACTAGATGTGAAAATAAGAGTATTTTCCTATGTGTCTCAAAGTCTTCAAACACCCAAACAAAGGATTTTTTTAATGGATACCATCGAATCCAAGTTCCAGTAACTACCATTGACCTTGTAGGGTACTCAATATCTTCACCATCTATAACAGGAGAAGTCAATTTCTTTCTTTCCTCGATGCAATGACATAAGAAATAGTTTATTCCTTCTTCATTGTCTTCTATCACAATAACTGCAAACACATGTCCTATTAAAAAAAGGTTTCAACTCAAATTTAAATTGTACGTATTAAAATTTCAATGGACATAAATCAATAAAAAAATTGCAAATAACCATAAATACCTTGTTGCACCAATTTTTTTTTGGTCAAATTCCTTACATTTTGCAACTTCATCTACAAAAACAAGTCGTAATGCTTGTAGAAGTTGATAACTAGGAAATGGAGTTAGAGGCCTATAAATCCATCCATCCACCCATTCTATTGAATCACACTCAGCAGTGAAAAATTTGATACAAGATGCACAAAAATATGTCAACTTTCTTATCTATGTGGCCCACGAAGTAGCGTCTAAGCTACAAAATGAGTGCATATCACTAGACCTAGTGAGTGTCATACAATCCTCATAGTTAGCATTTTTTGTTCCTCTATCAACAAAAAATATTTGTGAACCATGGAAGTTTATTGAGAACCTCAGGCCATGTTTTCAATACACCATTCCACTATGCTCTTTGCTCTTTCAATTTAGCACCATATTTGTACTTCAACTCTTCTTTTGCAAGAGCTCTTTTCAGACATGCCCCTGCACCATCACGCTCTCATTTTCCATGTCCAGCCTCAATGAAACTCCAAATATGTTACACACCCATCTTGACGTGCATCCTTCTGATCCAATAAAACATTCGTGCATTCTTAAAATGAGACATGTAATTATCTGACCATATATAATGTTGTTTAAAGTGAATGTCTCTATCAAACAAGTTTCCATAAAATAACTGGAAACACCCTTGCACAAATTCAGTAGAATAAGTACGATCATCACTAATATAAAAGTAGTACTCTCTTTAAAAAAATGGATCATTCTCTGTACTATCAGGAGAATGTATAAATGTTATACGCACAAAAATGACAACTTTTACTTAGTGGTAATATTGTGATTGAACCTCCATTTGTGGTTGCAATGTGTAGTTCTCTATAAAATCAACCACTGGAACAATAGTACCAATAAGAAATGTGTCTTTTCATATATTAAACTATTCATACAACCATCGAGATCTGTGTGTATGACTATCATACTCATAAAAAATTTCATCCTTAAATTTTCTCATAAATTGAAAAACAGGCATACGTTCTGTAACTAGCTCACACCGTTTAGATTCTTTTCCATCTTTCAACTAGTATGCAACTGATTTATATTTATCAAAATCAACTAAATTATATCATATTTCCCCTTCAATTTGTTCATAGATGCAACTTTCCAATTTAGGTAATCTACTACATGTACCACAACTTCCATCTAAACAATCCTGATTATAAAAAAAATTGTCCAACTTCTTTTTCACAAAATATCATAGGAATGAAATTCCTGGAAGATATTTCTGGAACTTGAGCACCACATTCCAATAACATAGTTTCAAAATGAAAATTAGAACGAATACGTGAAAATTTAGCATAATGCATCGTAAATTCAACATGTTGCTTACAACAACAAGTGGTGTGAGTGTGGTTGATTTTCACATAGAATTGTTTCAACATTTCATAAAAATGTTAACAAATTTTAATTTCTAGATGCTCTTATTCAAACTTACGAAAAAATTGATTTTAATTCATATCTAAGACATGTTTTGGTTGTGGTTCATGATTAATAGAACCAACTCTCCATTTTACAACATCTCTTGTATTAGGTGAAACTCTAGTGTTATCATGCCAAAATTGACTAACAACTTCTCTTATAGCATCAAAATTATATTTGTCCTTATGCGATGCTCTAGCAGAAAATGCCAAAAAATCAGTGGCATTGAGTGATTCAAGGATATTACGTCTTTCAATTTCTTTCATTAGAGTTTTTTTATTAACTTGCAACATTCGACTTGTTTGCGTAATCAAATTTTTTTTTTTAATTGATTCACTTATAACACTAGTAATAAGTACACGACACACAATATTATTATCCCTAGTGCATCTCTTGACACCAAAAGTGTGATATGCATCATGAAGGTTTTCAACAATTGTATAGGTTTGACCGCGTATATTAGAAGTTGTCAATCCTAAGGTGTTTAATGTATGTCTCATTTTAATCAATTTCATCAAACTAACCAACAACTAACATCTTTGGGCATCATTTAAAATTTCAAAATGATTATCTCAAATTTCACTGGCTTTTCTTCTGATTTTCTATTCAGAAAGTTTGTTAAACATTGGTTTCAAAAAAAATTCATCAAATTCAATAAATTTCTTACGAAAAATCCTAGGAGGTGTTTTTGTCAAATTTTTCTTATCTACAGTTTCAACCTAAATTTCCTTATTCACATTTCATTGTCTCCTTCAATTTCAACATTTGCTACATCACGAGTATTTAATTCTTCTTCAACATTGACAGTAATAATATCTTCATCACAATTATTTAATTCAACTTCATCATTAATAGTAGAAACATTACTGCTATCCAAAATAAGCCCATGCTTATTTTTGGCTAACTCCTCCTCCTTTTCCTTTCCTGGCACTTAAATGAATTTTTGGCATGCTTCAGGGACTCAAAATTTTCTGGAAATGGCTCCATCAAATAGAAAATTTTCTCACCTTTCTAGAAAGGTAAAATTTTCCTCCTAACTCCATATATTTTGAAATTTATGGCTCGGCAGAGTTTTTTTGGGAAATTTTCCCTTGACAAGCTTACATCCAATGAGAAGATGCCACATGGCAGCAGATGTCAAGCCAATAGAGGTAAGTTAAAAAAATTGTTAAGAACGTTAGCGGAGGCGCAAAGGGTAAGTTTCGGCCCACAGACCCACAGAGGGGAAGGAAGCGCGTTGGATGAGGCAGGGAGAAATTTGGGCACTTAGCCCTTTTGGGGCAAAAGTCAAAAAATCCAAAATAGGCCCGTAGGGCTGTGGAGGAAGATGGAGAAAAGTTTAGCAGACCCACCAAGCAATGTGAAAGTGACACGTGTCCAATCTTTGGTAGGGGTCGGAGGCGTAGAAGGTTTTGACGAATTTTTCAAAATTGCAAAAGGCGTAAAGGAAAATGTTGAAGAACATCCCCACAGAGCGACTAGGCACTGACACATGGCAGCGGAGCATGGGGAAATCTTGGGAATTTTTCCCAATGTGAAATCAAAGGGAAAAAGGTGAGGTTGGAGCCCTCATTTCCATCAGTGAATGGGGGAAGCACCACATGGTAGTGGAGCAGCGGAGTGATGAGAAGTTTTGGGAAATTTTCCTAAATTCAAAAAAGAGAAAATTTTTCAGGTTTCGGCCCGCCAACCCGAATTTTGCCCTAAATCTTCAAAGGGACATATCTTTCGATCCCAAGCTTGGATTTTCACATTCTTTAATATCATTGGAAAGATGGTGAAATTCTCCATACGATGGACTATTAAATTTTGAATTTTGATGGATATTTGCAGGAAAAATGGGAAAACATCTTTGGCATGCCAAAAACATAGAAAATGCCCCCAACCACAAAAAATTAATGAAGTATGGGCCTATTTCTTGCTGTGCGGAGAAATGTAATTTTGTGTATGGTTTTTTCCATGAAGCCCATCACTTTGTAGGTGAAATTGAAGGGATTTTTTGGTGGTTGGAGTTCCAAATCAATTTACCCGCATTTTCTCATTTCTTCCATTTTACTCGATGGTTAAAAGCCACATTTGGCTGATTTGTAATTATTTGTTCATCATTCTTCTCTGCCTCTCCCTTCTTTTCTTCCCCAGGGTCGAAAATAGAGTTTAAAACTCCTCCCCTGCTCTGTAATGGCAATTTTTTCCTCGTACCAACAAAATGATGTTTTGTGCAAACTTTTGGAGCAACAAAAACGTGTTTTGTGATGCATCTGTCCATCCTTGCTCATTTTTTTGCTTGTTTTCTTCTTTCATCTCTTCATTGTAGGTATTTATGCATGCTTGAATTTTCATTGCAGGTTTTGGAGCTATGTTCATGGAGTTTTGGAATATTTTTTGTGTGAAATTCATCCTTGGTTTTGTGATCCACTTGTCCATCCTTTTCATTGCTCACCTCTTCTTGTTCCATGGCAGTTTTGATAGATGTTTAGCATTTTCCTTCTCTGGTGTATCACCATTTTAGTGTAGGATCTTTTTTCCCTATTCTCTCTCTCTCTGTCTCCTTGGCATAGTTAGATTATGATTAGATTATCTTTCCTCCACTAGAATATCTTGTGGCAGGTAGTTTAAGAAGAAGAACCACCCTTCTCTGGAGAGCTTTCCCCATTTGCAAAGGATCCACACTTTGGGAAAGCTCAATGTCGTGCATTCACACCAAATGACATTTCCTTACAAAAGTATATCCATAACTCATTTGGGGGTGCTGTGAATTTGCACTAACAGTTTTGGCACACCCGGTGGGACCTTAGAGGTCTTCCAATTTATTTTTTATAGGTTGGTGTGTTCCTATTAAAGATTCAGCCTTTGGAGGCATATTCAAAAGCACATCTGGCGACTCCATCTGGTAAATAACCCATCTCAGAAGTTGCAGAACCTCTTTCCATTCATTTTCCATTCATTTCCATTCATTCTTCTTTCCATCCCTTTCACTTTTTTCCATTCCATGAAGTTGTGCAATCATTACTTCATTTCCCTCATGGAATTCACATTTACAATAGTAGTGCCATTCAAATCCACCTCCAACATGTTTCTCAAATCCTCCAGATCAGCATTTTGATCATATTCAAAACCAGTATGCATACCCATATGAGCAATGCAAAAAATTAGTTTGGCTATGAAGCATACCAAGCACAAGAGTATGCATATGATGAGGGCAGTCAAGAAGGAAATGCAGATCTGTTGGAGAAAATCCAAAAAATGGAGATTGGCATGGTGCAATCTAGGGCTCAAGCACAAATGAAAGCATTTGGAATCGGTTGTGGAGCACCTTGTCCATGGGTGGGACCTTTTCCAAGGAATTATAGCCCTCAAGAGAAGCTTGACTTCATGATTGCAACGCTTGCCATTACTTACAAAATGGACTAAGGGAATAAAGTTGTATGATAGGAGTATTCAGCAACCTTGTCAACGGGTAAGCACACCATCTCATACTCTTTCTTTTCCTCTTTCTCAATCTGTATCATTTCAAAAATGTCAAGCTTCAAGTTTCCCATCTGCTGTCCCAAAATTTGATTTAATATCTCCATCCCCTAGTCTTCCACCTCATCTCAATTCTTCTGTCATTCTCCCTTCCAAACAGTCATCCCCTCCACAAGAGCTAAAAGAAATACCTCCCATTCCAAGGAAACAAGAAGTTTCATCTCCTCCACCACCAAAAATAATTGCAAAATCAATTGATTTACAACCCACCCCTCCTCTTGCATTCCCAAATCCATGTTGGGAGAATGAAAATCAGAAAATCATTCATGAAGAATAACAAGAACAAGATCCAAAAAATGATGAAAAGATTAAAATTTTGTTGAATTTGGCTCTTAAATTCAGGATTACAAAAATCCCCTTGACGGTGAAACCAATAGAAGAGGTTAGAGTTGAATAACAAGTGGTGGCCAAGGCTGATTTTGTTGTAGCAAAAGAAGAGCAAAAATAAGAAGCAGATCAGCAATCATTTTTCTCAGAATGCAGTGTCTATTTTGGCACTCTACTTTAAGGAAATACTGGTCCAATTCAAGTTGCACAATCCGTCATGGAAAGAAGCTCTGAAGAAGATCTTGTAATCCCAACTTGTTCTTTAGAGCAACAAATTCAAGAGTTTTATTTGACAAACTTCATGCTAGAGGAAGAATTTAATCAAGAGCAAGATTTTCTTCAAGCAGCAGACGAAAGAGAAGCTACTCCAAATCCAAAAGAAGAGGAGCACATTCCATCTGTGGCGGAGAAAAGTGCAGATCCAAAAGCTTTGAGCACGAAGCAGGCTATAGAAGAACCTCCAGTTATTCTTTCTACTTCATCTCTCTCAAGTTCTAGTGTTGAAGAAGAGTTTAATCTCTCGAACTCAATGTTGGAGGATGAAAGAAACCATGGTGATCAAGTTGCAGATCAAGAGAACATCATGGGAGAGGTTGAACATTTGCACCAGGACAGCAATGAGGTAGTTTACCTATCTGATTTGGAGGACTGTTTTGATGGAGAGGAACCGGTTGAAATCACGTCATTTTATCCTTCATCGCCCACATTCCAAACACAAGAACCTGCTACCATGAAGGAGATCATTCATTTGCAACAGCCTATATTTTATAACATCCTTTTGGAGCCAAGATTAGAAGATATTAATCTTCCATGTTCTTCATTGGAGGAAGAAGGAAAACATCAGAAGAACTTCATCACTTCTCCCACATCATCCATCCAAGAAGGTCTACAAGAGGACTCCATTTTTGGAGTTTAAAATCATAGCAATGGGCATATGAAATGGATCAGACCTTGCCCAATAAGTTATTTTGCTTCATTAGAGCCAAAGGATAAGTCACAACCAGTCATGCTTGCTTCTAAGCATGAGGATGAGCATCTAAGCACCAAGGATCAACTGCAATACCTCTACAATCCAAATGCAAAGCAACTAACAGAGGTATCTAACTTGTTTTCAGTTGACACCTTGCTGATTTGGGTAGAATACCAGCTTCTTGTTAATTTTCCACTCATCTTAACAGCCATGATCAGCTCCAAATCAATTGCATGGCTTCCCTTTTTGAATAAAGGAAGCTATTTTACACAACCAATTGTTGGGTTTGTTTAGCTCACCTTTCCTTCCAGTTAGAGTAGAGTAGGTAGGTTTTCTTTTAGTAGAAGAAGTGATTGTGCACACTCTGCATATCCCACTTGGGGTATGTATGATTTCCAATTTTTTACATAGTTTTTGTAGTGTTGGTTTTGCTCTTGCACAGTCCATTTCAGTGGCATTTTGGTGAAGATCAGCTCCAAGTTTTAGTGGGTTTCCAAGTGGCTCAAAGGTTAGGGTTTCATAGTTCAGATCAGAATTGGTTATCAAGCTTGACTCCATGCCAAATGGATACTTCAAAGGCAGTTGATCACTTCATCTAGTAGGCAGATGACCCCTCTAAGTCGCCAAAAGTGTTATCCAAAATAAGCCCATGCTTATTTTTGGCTAACTCCTCCTCCTTTTCCTTTGCTGGTACTTAAATGAATTTTTGGCATGCTTTAGGGACTCAAAATTTTCTAGAAATTGCCCCATCAGATAGAGAATTTTCTCACCTTTTCAGAAAGGTAAAATTTTCCTCCTAACTCCATATATTTTGAAATTTATGACTCGGAAAAGTTTTTTGGGGAAATTTTCCCTTGACATGGCCTCATCCAATGAGAAGATGCCACGTGGCGGTAGAGGTCGGGCCAGCATAGGTAAGTTGAAAAAATGACCAAGAAGGTTGGTGGAGGCACAAAGGGAAAATTTCGGCCCGCAAACCCGTGGAGGGGAAGGAAGTGTGTTGGAGGAGGCAGGGAGAAATTTGGGCACTTAGCCCTTTTGGGGCGAAAGTAAAAAAATCCAAAATAGGCCCACAGGCCCGCGGAGAAAGATGGAGAAAAGATTAGCAGGCCCGCTAAGCAATGTGAAAGCGACACATGTCCAGTCAGTGGTAGGTGTCAAAGGTGTAGAAGGTTTTGGAAAAAAATTCAAAAATTGTAAAAGGCACAAAGGAAAATGTTGTAGCACATCCCCGCAGAGTGACCAGGTGCCGACACGTGGCAGTGGAGCACGGGGAAATCTTGGGAATTTTGCCCAATGTGAAATCAAAGGGAAAAAGGTGATGTTGGAGCCCGCATTTCCATCAGTGAACGGGGGAAGCGCCATGTGACAGAGGAGTGGTGGGGGCCCAGAGAAGTTTTGGGAAATTTTCCCAAATTCAAAAAAGAGGAAAATTTTCAGGTTTCGGCCCGCCAGCCCAAATTTTGCCCTAAAAATGCCCTTTTTTCCCTAAATCTTCAGAGGTGCATATCTTTCGATCCTGAGCCCGGATTTTCATATTATTTATATCATTGGAAAGATGGTGAAATTATCCACATGATGGACTATTCAATTTTGAATTTTGATGGAGATTTGTAGGAGAAAAATAGTAAAACGTCTCTAGCATGTAAAAAACTTAGAAAATGCCCCCAACCACTAAAATTAATGAAGTATGGGCCTCTTTCTTGCTCTACAGAGCAATGTAATTTGGTGTATGGGTTTTTTCATGAAGCCGATCAATTTGTAGGTGAAATTGAAGGGATTTGTCAGTGGTTGGAGTTCCAAATCAATTTACCCACGTTTTGTCTCCTTTCTTCCATTCTACTCGATGGTTAAAAGCTAGTTTTGGTTCATTTGTAACGAGTTGTTCATTATTATTCTCTACCTCTCCCTTTTTTTCCTCCCCAGGATAAAAAATGGAGTTTGAACCTCCTCCCCTGCTTTGTAATGGCAATTTTTTCCTCTTACCAGTAAAATGATGTTTTGTGCAAACTTCTAGAGGAACAAAAACGTGTTTTGTGATGCATCTGTCCATCCTTGCTCATTTTTTTGATTGTTTTCTTCTTGCCTCTCTTCATTACATGTATTTGTGCATGTTTTAATGTTCATTGCAGGTTTTGGAGTTGTGTTCATGTAGTTTTGGAACATTTTTTGTGTGAAATCCATCCTTGGTTTTGTGATGCAGTTGTCCATCTTTTCCATTGCTCACTTCTTCTTATTCCATTGCAGTTTTGATAGATGTTCAACATTTTCCTTCTCTGGTGTATCACCGTTTTAGTGTAGGCTTTTTTTGTTTTTCCCTTCTCTCTCTCTCTGTCTCCTTGGCATGGTTAGATTAGGATTAGATTAGCTTGCCTGCACTGGAATAGCTTGTGGCAGGTAGTTTAGGAAGAGGAACCAACCTTCTCTAGAGAGATTTCCCTATTTTCAAAGGTCCCACACTTTGGGAAAGATCAATGTTGTGCATTCACACCAAATGACATTGCCTTAGAAAAAAAAATCCATAACGCATTTGGGGGTGCTGTGAATTTGCACTAATAATTACCTGGTTCCTCGTTTCTTATAATAGTAGGGGTTGAAGATGAACCTCTTCTTGATTCACGAAGATTCCGCATTCGCTCAGCATTTTGAAATATATTTTCCTCTAATTCTTTTGGTGTTTTTTACTTAATGACTTCGTTTCTTGTCTCCCATGATGTTTTTCTTTCAGTGATAAGAAAAACATGTAGAAAACGACAAAATTTTACAGTAATTCATATGGTAAAGTCAGTAAAAATCACATGGTAATTAAAGCATTGGGATGTGTGTAAATATGATTTAAGAACCATGATCGTGCTTTAAAAATTGTGCTCATAGTTTATAAAGCGTGATCATGGTTCTTGTTATAAAACCTACTATTGCATTTTATAAACTATGATCGCAGTTCTATCTGTATCATCAAATCTAACCTCGAGGCTCAAGAAATATTTGATTTTCCCCAACCAAAGCTATGGAAGATCATTATGAAGTGTCAAAGGTAAAAAAACTTCAAATTTTCTCTTCCATAGACTTGAACCATGCTGAAAAACTGAAAACATTTCACAAAAATGGTGTCATAGGGGAGACTATTAGCTTTGTAGAAATATTGATTTTATAGTGAATAGAATAAGATAAATATCAATTTATACTTTTTTACTAACAATAGGTCTTTAAGACATTTTTTCCCATGAATGTTCATGTCTATGTTTAAGACTACAACTTTTGTTTCGCTTATCAAAATGTAATAACACTTATACCATCCCAAGCGTGGAGAAATTCTATACATACATACATACATACATACATACATACATACATACATACATACATACATACATACATACATACATACATATATTATAACACACTAAATTATTGTATTAAGGTGAGTTAAAGTTGAATTTTTCTTTCTTAGTATAATCAAACCCTAATATTTGTTAAATATTCACATTAATATGTACTAGAGACTAATTAACCATGTTTGCACCAATCAAAAAATACTATACATGATGTAGTGCCCACTTCCCGTTGACACCTTCTGATATTGACCATGACACTATTGACTATATTATGGACATTATTATAGTTTTGATTTAGTATGATGTTAGATGTTGGACCATGGATTATTGTTTATATTGATTTAGTTATGATGCATGATGATTATTAGAGACACTTCATATGTGGATAATGATATACTATTTGACATAGATATATTATGAATGTTGTTCAGACATGTGATTTTTGGATATTGTGAGTAGACTTAGAAAATGGACATTACATGATGATGATATAGTTGTTGATATAAATTGTAAGTGATATTGTTGATTTCCTTGATGTTGTTGTGATTCATATGTATAGATTATTTTGTGATTATATTTATATCATGTTGGATGTTCTGATATGGCCATGAGGCCGAAGGAGGTATTTGTGTTTTATGCAGGTTAAAATATCACAACAAACATCGGGGGATTGGAGAGTAAGCTACATTGGAATTATTGATGAATTCAATAAGGTCACCATGGTAGCATGTTTGGTGTGTGTGTGTGTTGTTTTTTGTTAGGGATTCCCATGGGTGGGATTACCTTTGAATGTTACCAAGAGGCTTTGTGTATTTTATTAATGTAGTTCCTTTTTATTATTGTTTTCATGTGTTTATTTTTGTTTTCATGTGATTATTTTGTGATGCATTTACCCCTTTCATTATTCTTTTAATTGTGGAGAATTAATGTGAGTAATCATATTGTTAAAATAAATAAATAAATCAAATTTGGGATATAGGAAAGTAATTATAGAATTTGTTGGCTCTTGTATTAAATGTGGTAAGTGATGCATAAGTATGTGTAAGACTTGTGTAAGTCTAGATTTTTGAGTATGAAATATTCCACCTCCTTGGAAAATTTGAATTTTTCCTTGGATGCTGATTTTGGAGGCTTGGGGGACAAGTAACACTTGTCCCATACCTCTTAATTTTATTTATCTAACCATACATAAGGTTGGAGGGTTGATTTTAGACCTTTTTAATGCATTTTTATAATTCAAGTTGCATGTTTTAATTGCACTTTCTTCATGTTTTAAATTTCAAGTCCTTATGGGGTCTGGGCTTAGCTTGGAGTGTGTAAGTAATTTGTCTTATTTTCACCCACCTATTTATTATGCTTGGGGGAATGAAGTTGAATTTTGGTGTTGGAGTTGAGGATGTGTGATGTGGCATCCTTCATGGATCCACCTCATCCTCTTCTCTTCCCTCTTCCTATAAAATTTGAATTTTCTTAGCTTGTTGTGGGTTACTCGGTTATTGGATTTCACTTTGTGGCATAATTCATTTTGGGGGTGAATTTTCCTTGGCTGTTTGGATCTCTTGTTGATTATGGAGGGGATTGGAAAACATTTCATACTTGGGAATTGCTGATTTTGGGACTGTATTTTGGCATTGAAAGCTTGTTGTTTTGGAACAAAATCTACCATGGAGAGGTAGGAGCTTAGCTCTTCATATATGCTTTTATTTCTTCTGTATGTTTGTGTAAATGGTAAATGTTTTGTGTTTTTATTGGCTAGTTGGGTAGACTGCCTAGGAATGGTGTAGGAGAAATCTATGGGGAATCATTGACGGGGGGCATAAGGGAATGCCAGTGGCATCAGTATTTATTGTAGAGGGATTTTGGGATTGGGTTTCCACCATGGAAAAGAAATAGCTTGCATTTCTTAATTTATGCTGGGGGCATAAGAAAATTTGTGAGAGGCATAAGGCGGGATTGTGGGGGGCATAAGGATATGTGAAATGTTTTATATTGGTGGTTTATTACAGGTGGATACCCAATTCCCATTGGGAGGTCATAAGTAGCTTCCCCCATAGTTCCTTGCTCCTTTGGCTTGCTTGATGAAGCCTTAGTCTTGTTTGTATGTTTTAAATGTAGTTGTAAACTACATGATTCTGTTTTGAACTATATTTTTTATTGTGAAATCCGCATGTGTGTTTGTGGAAGCCTATGTTGTTTCCAGGATTTGAAATCACACCTTCTTATTGCTTTGTGGTTGGGGCTCAGGGGCCAATGAAGAAGGATGGCTTCTCCTTTTGATTGGATGTATTGGTTAGATGGAGAGCATGTTACCCTTCCCCTAATCCTGTGGTGATCAAATTGGATGTATGAGAAAAAAATTATGTTATTGTTCTGGAGCAAAGGAGAAAGATTGTTTGACAGTTCCATGTGAAATAGATTCTCATTGTAACCCTTCCCACTTTGAAGTGGATAAAATTTTAAATGTTTGAAATGGAAAGATGTTGTATGGATTATGAAATTTGTAAAGTGAGATGAAAAAGAGATAGACTCTGTTTTTCTTTGAAAGAATGTGAAATATATATATATATATATATATATATATATATATATATATATATATATATGTATGTATGTATGTATGTATGTATGTATGTATGTATGTATAGATATGTATATATGTATGTGTGTGTGGGTGTGTGTGTGTGTGTGTATGTGTATATGTGTATATATATGTATATGTATATGTACACACACACACAGAGATATATATATATGTATACATATATGTACATATATATATATATATATACATGTATATATATGTACATATATGTACATATCTATATATACATATACATATACATATACACACACATATGTGTGTGTGTGTGTGTGTACATATACTCCGTTTTGTTCATTTGAAAGGAAGAAATTGAAATCCGTTATTTCCATTCAAGAAATTGAGAGATGTAAAGTTGTATTTGAAATCAATAAAGGATTGCAATACCTTTCTTCATTCGCATTGTTGCTTTGAAATCTGATCTTTAAATGTTATTGAAATCTTTGGTTGAAAGAAAGGAATACGTATGAAGGAACTGTATTACTTTGTTCTTTGAAAATAAGAGAAATTGGAAACCAGAATTTACATTTTAACCATTAAATGGTTTTTTGAATCAACTAAATGGATTTGACTAGGATTAGAATGAATCTCCATACTTGGAAGGTGAAAAAAATGATAAATAAATCCTTTAGAAATTGATCTTTGTTTTGTATTTTATCCTGGCGAATAATTTATCTAAAATGAACAGTTCAAACCTACAAGCAATAAATAACAATGAAACATTAAAATCTAACATGTTATGATATAAATGAACTCAATTGGACTAAAACACTTAGGGAAAAAATCCTTCAAACATTGCAAAATCGGGTCAAAAACCTCTTACAATCATTTTGTCTATCAAGAGATGTAAAACTTTAATTTGCAACTCAATTAAACCAATTGGATCTTGAAAACTTCCTGAAATACATACAAGAATAATTCTCCATGTCTTTTTGGCATGTTAAGTGAAGGAGAAGATCAATGTAAATAGATCTAGCAAGTAAAAAATTTACCAGTTTGCTTTTAAAAAATCCTATAGAGCCATTTTCTTAAAATCGACCCCTTAAACTTTACCAAAATCTAAAATTGATGATTCCAGTGCAAAGAGGGTTTTGAGAGCTTTCCAGAAAGTCTTTATTTTCTCAAACCTGACCTCTCTATCAAAAGTTATGGCCTTTTGAAGTTTTCTTCACTTGGAAGAAAATTTTGGGAAAAATTTTCTTGGCTGGCCCGCGGCCCTAATTTTTCCCTTAAAATCCTTAGGAAAATTTTTGGGAAAATTTTCCATGTTTTCCCCGCTGGCCCTCAACCAATCAGGTGATGCCATGTGGCATCTCGACGACATCAGCGACAGAGCGGATCCTTTTTTCCTTTTTGCATTTCAGAAAATTTTGGGAAAACTTTTCCAAGTTTTCCCCGCCAACCTGCCAGCCCGCAGTCAATCAGGGGCTGCCATGTGGCAGCATGAGGTGACAACAGAAGAGCAGAAGGTCATTGGTTTTTTTTTGTTTTTAGTTTTTTTCAGGTGCAAAAATCTTATAGTTTCTCTACTCACCCTAGAAGCCTGCAGCCAATGGATGGCTACCATGTGGCTACCTTGGGCAAGGGCGGAGGCGTGTAGTGCATTTATCCTTTTATCCTCTTTCCTTTTTATTGCCAATTATTCTAACTTTCCCTGATTGCTCACCAACTAACAACCAATAGGGACGTGACGTGTGGCGTGGTTGGCCGTCGGTGGAGGTGCAAGTTTCATTGGTGCCTTTGTGCATTTTAACCTGAAAGTCAAAAAAGTGAAATGTTTCCTTGCCAACCCATGCGCATTCCTCTCTGGCAAAAAACCTTCCCGCAGCCCGCAGGCCCGCACTTGGGGAAAAATTCCTCCCCTAGGCCCACAAGCCCGCTCCTTTGGGAAAAATTTCACCCCAAGGCCCGCCGGCCCATAACTTGAGTTTTATGAGGCATTAGGAGGACTTCTTTATATCAATGGAAAGGTGAGAAAATTTTATATCCAATGGGAATGATTTAGGGAAATTGTGAATGCATTAAGTGTGATAAAAATTAAGTTGAATATTTAAGCCTGTTAGAGAGTGGGTATGGTGAGGAATTTACCCTCTGAACCTTATTGAACCTTCTAACCCTTAATTTTGGACCTTGTGACCTCTAATAATTGTTAATAAAACAAAAATATGTTCTAATGGATTAGAATTGTTTTGGAACTTATGGGTGACAATTGTTTCCTTGTAACCTAGTAGTAGACTCTTTTTTTTAAAAAAATATTCCATAATTTTCCTAACTAATCCTAGGTTGTTTCTTGGGTCTCAAGTGGGTTTTTTTAGTGGGTGTTACAAATTTTCACTAAATAAAAAAAAAATAACAAGATTTGGTCATCCAAATCACGAGCAAACGGACTATAATCTTATAGGTTTTTTTTTTAAAAAACCAAGTCATATAATTTTAAGTGTTTAATATAGCTAATTTTTTTATTTTATTTTTAAAAATAGAAGTTTAGAAACTAGACTCCGAATGCTATGATTCATATTTATATAATTTTTTCTAATTTTGAGTGCATGTATTGCTAATAATCCCTACAAGTTGAGATTTCACTATTTTTTGCAATATGACGTTCACTTATGACCCCTTTTTTTCCACCAAATTGTTGCACTTACTCTGTGAGATGGACACAACCATGGTAGAGATGGGATGAATGAGGCGGTTGTAAGATGTCATTGAGTGTAAATCCAAGTCGATTCAAGCCATCATGTGAGAAAAAAGTATCAAAGAAAACAAGATCTAATAGAATATGATGTCAATAAGAGTTATTCATGAAAAGCGTGCAGGTGAAAGGAGGAAGTGTAAATGTAAATAGCCCATGAGGACGTGTAATGATGTCCAAAATATGGACATAACCCCGATAAAGTACCATAGAATTAGTAAAATAAGGGGGTGTTTTGAATTTGTATTCACCACGGCCAACAACAACGAAAGTATCATTTAAGTATGAATCATCGACCTCAATAGGAGTAAAATTAAGATTACATAATTTGTCATTAGCAAGTTCAATTGTATCAACCTCGTCATCATAATCATTAGTGCTTGCATTGTCATGTTAGATATCCATGTCAAGGATGTTGGTATGGGGTGCACAAGACGTAGGTGCGAGAGGAGCCTTCACAAGTGGAGTAGTAGTCCTTATAACAGTAGACATTGTGGGTGAAATGATAGCAGTAGTATGAGTGGAAATAGTCAGAGTGCTTGGAGTGGGCGAAGAAGACTACAAAGCGCTAAATTGACCGATATCGTATGTATCAATAATGTTATATGGAATAGAATACGATTGAGGAATATGCATGATAGTAACAAGGTCTATGTGATAGATTTTGAATGGATTAGGGTCCACAATAATGGTATGTTCAATGGTATGTTCATAGCCATCATGTAGGAATTTCATGCATTGATGAACAGTGCATGGAATTACACGCATTACATGAATCCAAGATCTACCTAGCAAAAGATTGAACTAAAACGAGGTATCAATAACGAAAAATTATGTAGGGACAGTCTTACGCCAAACTTGTATGGGTAATGTGATAGTTCCTAAGCATGTGTGAGTAGTTGAATCATACACACGAATAAGAGTGGAATTCTTAGCAATTACATTTTCTACAATGTCGATTTTCTTTAAAAGAGAATGAGCACATAAATTGATGGTAGACCCATTGTCAATGAGCACATTTTTGATACAAATGGTGTTAAGGATATCAGTGATAAGCAAAGGCACAAATGGATTTTCAATATCAAATGACGATATGTCATAATCAGTGAATGAAATAACATGTGGCCAATTTTTGAGATGCTGAATGAGGTGTGTGAACACCATCAAAGAATTATCACTTTCAGTATAAATAGAACGAAGGGATGCCTCTAATATATGACAAAAATCAGGCACATTGCTCAATATGTGATAAAGATATATTTTGGCTAGTGTATTCTTAAGTTTCTCAATGATATCATAGCCCTTAGAAGCAATAGGGGATCCGTAGAAGTGATAGGTAGTGGAATAGAAACAGGCGGAGCCATTGGAGGATGAGTGCGGTGAGTAGTAACCACATTAATAGTAGGACCATCCATATGCATAATAAAGAGAGGAGGATGCTTAGTAAAAACTTGCATGAAATAATTAGCAGTAATAACCATGCCAAAAACCCTGGTTGGAGCAAAATAAGGATAAGAAGATTGTTCCATGACTTGATAAGAAAAAGACATACTCATAAGTAAGGGTTTGAATCACCGGGTTCACCAAATAATTAAGCAAATATTGAATAAATAAATTTCTAAGTCTAAACATGTAACAATGCTGAATATAAGGTAATTAAGTACAAATTTTACCTAAGCAAAGGGCGTATGCACCAAATATTGGGGGCTAAAAAGTGGACACAAATCCATTTTTTAGGCATTTTGGCCATAATGCGCTTGCGTTATAATGCGAAAAGGGAAAATCTAGGTCACATTATAATGTGATCGCGTTATGGCTTAGGTTTACCAAGCTGAAATGCACTCACGTTATAATGCGCTAGCATTATAACGCGCTCGCATTATGGCTTTCTATGTGTTTTTCCACATTATCCCTCCCAAATTGACATATTTCGCATTGGAAACGGGAACGCGAGTGCATTATAATGCTAGCATGTTATAACGTGCTCCCATTTTTATCTTTTTGGGGTTTTGAATACCCAATCTAAAGGCTTGGATTTCTACACTAGAGGTTTGGACTGTGTATTGTGTGATTAAAACCATGTTTGACATAAAAACAACAAAATTTCACATGTGCACCCCAATATCTCATGCATTAAAACATAATATTCAAAAAAAAATTATAGTACGATGTCAAGCTAATTTTTACCTTCATGATGATATAATTCTTTCTAAAATCTGATTAGTTTAAGGATTTCATCCATAATTTCTTTTATTAGTGCCTTCTTTTCTTACTAAAACCTATGCATACATTTAGGTGCACAATTTATGATTTTTTAATCCAAATTTTAAAAATGGGGTTTTTTCTAAACTCTATTCTACACGCACTAAAAAAAAACTAAAAATGACTTTTTTTCTCAAAGTTATGGGGGTGCACACAAAAATATTTCATTTTCAGGATATGTGCACTTTGAAAATTAATAAAAAATTTATCTATACACCCAAAAAAATATGAAAATTTAGTGGGACCTCGTACATGGTCTTAGCTAACTCTCTACCAAAGGGATTTAAAAAAATTTTATAGAACTCAAAAAATGGGGGGGGCTTACACACAATAGGTTCTTATCTTTTTTACAAAAAATTAAAAATACTTTTTGCACACACAACATTTGAGCTGCTTAATCTCAACCATTTAAAAGAAAAATAGTAGTTTAGAAACTAGATTCCGAGCTCTACAGTACTTATTCTTATCACTTTGTCAAATTTTGAGCATAGGCATGCCGAATTATTTGATGAAGTTCAGGTTTCATAGATTCCAAGAAAAAGGTGTCCCTTTTTAACCCCCTTTTGGCCTCCCATATTTGTGCACTTACCCCAAAATAAGATAGAAAGTGTGAAACCCTAGTTGAAAATGAAGGGATATAAAGACTTAGCTAATTCACAATAATCCACAAGGTATGCCGAGTTGAAAAAATGTTGGAACAGGAACTCACAGTGTCGCAACCAGGCCCAGAAAAATGTAGGAGTGTTAGGAATGCTAGGATCATTGCACCTATGGAGGGTCAAGGGCACTAGAGACCTGTTCTGGGCGCCTGTGATTGCTCAAAAGATGTAAAAATTAGTTTCACAGGGTTGCAAGATGTTCACTACTTATCACTTTTGATAGCATTTATATCGTTGCACTTTGTTGTTATTCACCTAAAACCTGTAATAAAAAAGAAGCACCTCCAAAACCCTCAAACCACATCAAATCCTAAAACCAAAAGATACAAAATGAGGGGTTAGACTATCCTCAATTGTCAACAAAGTGAATTTACGACCGAGCGTTGCACTACATCTCAAACCCAATGTAGTTCTATGCGTGTGTGTGTTGAAATCATGCCCTAAGTGGCTCTTGTGCATGTCACACTTGACAGCGAGCAAGTAGCTAGATGTAAAATATGTAAATAGATGTGTACATGAAAGAATGAACTTCACCTCCTATGTAGTGTATGCAAAAATGGAAGTCCCTTATCCCTTGTGCAAAACTAGATGGATGCTTGAATGCTCTTGATAATGCTCTTGGATGAAACTTTAGGTGGTGATAGCTAATGCTTAGTGCTTGGTCCTTTATTATGATCACATAACTTTATATTTATATGATTTCTTTGCCTGAATTTTGTTTTCACCCTGAAAAATACGACTATCAAAACTATAAGACACCCAAATGGCTAGAAATGACCCAAAAGATGTGAGCAACATACAAAGTGATCGAGGCACCCAAAGAGGATGGGGGTGCCTGGCGCTGGCATCCTGGCTAGGCATTGGTGACCAGAATAAAAAAAAGTTGAAGTATGAGAACACAGACTGAGCAAGAAGGAGTGTGAGACCAAGAGAGACAACATAAAGCAAGAAAAGATGGCCAAAGGCAGGTCAATTTATACTTTTCTCGCTTATGAATCATATGAATAGTAGTATGTGATCAAGACTAGATATATAGATACCCAAAGTGCATGATTTAGTGTCTACAATTTTACATTATTTTTCTTCAAATTAAGTGAACATATATTTTTTTATTTTGGGATGTGTCTACTTTGAAATTAGTTTAAAATTATATATTCATTAACTAAAGGAAAAAAATAGTGGGATCTAATACATGATATTATCTCCCTTTCTACGAGAGTGATTTGTAAAATAATTGATGAAACTCAAACAATGGGGTGGGGGTGGTGTTCACATGTGACTGTATGTTATATTTTTGAGAAAAAACCATGACCACTTTGTATGCATACCACAATTTGCCCTCTTAGTCTCCACCATTTAAATAGAATAGTCTTATAGAAACTTGATGTTTAGCACTAAAATTCTTGCTCTTATCAAATTCTAAAATTTTGAGCATATGCATGTCAAATCACTTGTTGAAAGTCAGGTTTTTATGATTTTTGTAAAATTGTGGCAAATTTTAACTCACTTTTTGCCCCCCATTTCCATGCATTTATTCCTTGGCTTTCTAAATTGTAAAATTTTCTTCCCACATATGTTAGACTTCCCTTCTATTTATATAATTAAGTGGGATGAATAAATGTACCATTGCAAATAATAAATACTTTTGCAAATATTCCTCAACTTGATTAGATCATTATCGATTCCATCTATCTAGTTTGCAGGTAATATCACATGAGGGAACTTTCGTTTGATTAAGATATACTTGGTTGTCTAGTTATTTGATTGGTAAAGAAAATGGATAAAGGTCCATGCATGCAGGTTGATCTATATCGATGTTAAAAGGCATGGAAAAGAACATGGCTGCCCAAAAGTGTAAAAAACCCTTTGTTAGGCACAAATTGATATATGTGCTATGAGAGTATTAATCTCTTATTGGGTGCAAGAATTCAAGATAAGTGTGAGGCATAAATATTCATAAATATGTCAGTGTATAGTTGCACAATAGCCTTGCATAAGAAACTTCGAGAACACAACTCATAATAGTATGCAAAACATCCAACTCCTTATACATTATCCTCTTCTTATTTCCGTGCAACACAATGCATTAAGTTGTGCAAGGTTACACAATATTGTGTAAGATTGTATCCTCCTAACTCTACATTTTCAATTTAGAGTCTGACCCATTGTTGTAGCTAGATTGATGTCATTTATCACCAGCCAATAAGAAATTTGTTACAGAAGGTAAAAATGGTGCTGCAAGATTGCAAATAAACACAGAAATCAAGTGTACCCATAAAGACTCAACTCTTAACTTTGAATTTATAATATTTTCTTTATCACCAAACTCCTTCAGCTCCGTATCTTTAAGACGCTTCTTAATATATTTGCACCCTTATAATTTTAATGGATTATTTGGTGGTGTAATGATTCGTTTATTCCATTCCAGATTCCATTTTACAAGGCATTGTTTTGGTCATATTGTGCACATGGTTGTTTCTAGAGAAAATTATATTTGACCAATGGAGAAAACAAATCTAGGCCAATAAAAGGCAGATCAAACAAACTGGTAATGGAAATCATTAAGCCATGCAGGAAATAGGGTGTTACTGGAGGAGAAGTCTCAAATGATTACTTAGAGGCACAAGTTACAGAATGTACACAAGGGCAAGGGCTGCACATGAAGCTCATCTAAGGTGTTCCCCAACCTATGTAGAGCTTTTAAAGCTTTTCATAAGACCAATGACAATTAACTGTGCCAGAGATAGGTGTACAAGTAAATAATGATGCGTGGAATACCCAAATCTAGTTGTTTCTACTCTAATAAAAAATTTTGACATCTTGAACTTGGAATTTAACCTTAGTCAAATGACTAATCGAGTGGGATCATATGGAGGGTTCTATTATGTATACCACTTGATCTCACTTCAATGCGTTAACAAGTGAAAGCATACATATTTAGAAGGTTTGCACAGTTGTACATCGTTTAAAATATCTAGAACATAATTAAAATGTCGGTGAGCCTAATTAGAGGCGGTTAAATTAGAAACAAGAAGATGACAATGTAATGACTCGATATACTTAACAAATAAGAAAGTATATTTGACAAATAAGAACTAAGTAATGAAAGCAAGTGCTACAGGAGAAATATGTAGCATGTTATTCCCTTACATTGCAACAGCTACAATGGTGAAATTCATTTTCAATGATTTAAATTATGAAATTTAAGCGCAATCAACGCTTAATTTCGGGGAATTCAAAAACAAAATAAGGTGTTAGTCTCTGTGCCCACGCTTTAGACCAGCGATAAACGGGATGCCGGTAGACTTGAGCCATTTCTTACCAAGGATGAAACGGGCAACAGTAAATTCCTTGACCTCTGAAGGATGCTTCAGAATGTGATAACCTGGCCAATTTACCCGCGCAGCAACTGGTGCACCGGCTCCATGGTTGTTATACTCGCCATAGTAGAGAGTGTTAAAGGCAAAGTCCGAAGCATTCCATGGCGACCAACCCAGCGGGTCAATCAGATCGTCCAGATAAGACTGCATGAATACAGTTCGAGAGTATTCTTTCCATGGCCTGCCCAGGTATGTTTTGAACGATTTTTTCACGGGAATAAAGTCGGGAGCTGCCGTGATGTTGCAGTAATGGATGGAGAAACCAGTGTTGGCATCGCTGCTTTTTCTTCCTTGGGCGGTGACCACGATTGTCTGACCCTCCATGGGTTTCCTCGCCATTATTACGCACTTCTGAAATACTGCTGCGGCATCGCCGAATATGAAATCTACTGTGCCGTAAATATGACATTCTCTGTAGAATTGGCAGAGTGAATGAGCGTAGAGAGTGTCTTGGTAGCCTTCGATGCTGCAGCGGTAGAATACTGATTGATGGGATGCGACCAAAAGTGCCACCGCTTGATGCTTCTCTGGCCCTGCACTGTTCTCGAAGGTTATGTCGCGAGCGATAAATCGCCGGCCTTTAACAGCTGCGTTAACGAAAAAAAAGAGAAAAATTATCACATCTCAATGTTTAATGTAAAATGACAAACTTTCGATTGATGCTACACCAAGTTTATTATCAAACGATTCGAATCAGGCTCACAACGAGATGGAAAAACAAACAATATAATACATTCGTTATGTTTGTTTGCAAACGCTTAATGGGGTAGTACATTATATTAGTTGTGATGTTTAGGATGAGGGAAACAAATAACGGTTGGTGTATAATGGTGTAATTGTGATTATGTAGTCATTTAACAAAATATAAATTTTAAGAAATATAAAATATTAAGGGATGAGATTGAGATGTTGTTATATAAGAATATGGAGAAACTGAACTTCTCAGTCCTTAATAATTAGACTTAAGAATTTTGTACACATAATTTATAAAATTTAAGAGCATTAACAATTGATCATTGAATTCAATGAAGATGGGGGATTGTAATAGAACGAAATCCTTATTTTGAACAGAAAATTGTATTAGATCTAGAAGATACGAACGACACATACAAATCTTCAAAATTATTAGAATCAACACTACTTTTTATTCTATGGACGAATTTATAAATATGGAAATAGTAAAACCAAAACTATTGATTTCAATTTAGACTGAGTTGGAATACAAGTGTATGACAGTAATAAAACAAATATTCCAATTTTAAATTATATTTCAATATTTTTTACCAAAAAAAACCGTCCTTGAGAATTAAGAAGAGGGGACTTACTTTATATTAGATCTAAGAAGATACCAATGACTCATATGAATCTACAAAAATACTAGAAACAACATTGATTTTTACTCTATGGAGGAATCTACAAATATGGAAATAGTTAAACTGCAACTATTGATTTGAGTTGAGACTGAGTTGGAATATGAATGCATGATGGGCACACATGGAAATTAGCCAGCGGTGGGCAGTTTGTTATGTTTTTATACTATGTGATTTCAAAATATCTAAGTGGCTGTAGACACTGACAAGTTGAAAATTTATAAAAGGATATAATTTTTTATAAAACGGTTAATAAATATAAATAAAATATGTGAAAATATATAACTTTGTTTGTATATATGAGAAGAAATCATAA
>CM034148.1:831438685-831510034 GCA_019776745.2 Taxus chinensis
ATTCAGAACGCTGGCGTCTGTGTGAAATAGCTGAACTCGGAGTGAACTGGAAACCAGTGCCGCAGACACATCGTCATGTCCTTGGCGGAGACTGAAATTCTTCTTTGACATGGACAGACAAAGAGTAGAGCAAATCGGAAATCACCTCTTTACGTGATTTGCAGTGTATTTGAGGTACCCCTCTGTGTTTGCAAAATCCTTCATATGCAGGTGTCTTGGTTTTTGAGAACAGCGCTGAGAAAAACATCTGGGCATAGAGCTGGCCTCAAAATTCAGGGCGGGATTTAACTGAAGGGCACTCGGCCTGAGCAGTAGGAAAGCGCCTGATGACTCGTACGACTGTAAATCTCAGAGGGTCGACACAGCTCCCGTTAAGAGCAATTTGCATCTAATCCCGCTTTCGATAATCGCAAAGCCTGCAGTCGTTTGATCGACAAGCTAATTACTTTCTTGACGGCGACTTTAAGGACATCCACTAAGGATCCTCAGCCACGCCACTCTGGTATTAGTCTTTCGATGTCGAAACCCAAATGGATCGGCACTGCGGTTAGCAATTCGCCAGAACCAAAATGATTGAAGTAAGTCGACATTTTGGTTGAGAATTCATCACCTAAATTGTATGAAATCCCTTCCCTTGGCCGTGAAATCGAAAGTGGACACACATGTCACTGCCATTAACATTACAGAACAACAGTTGTGACGAGCACTTCCTCTTCTTTAATATAGCGTCTATTTGTGATACATCTATACCAAAATTTAGGCTATTTTATTTCTCAATGTACCCTTTACTTGGGCTTAGTAATTTCAGAAGCCCGAGATCAAGAGGCACACAGTCCAAGAGAGCAGGTGTAGAATGGTAAGCAAAGTGGCTCTATTATGCTGTAATCCTTGTAATCCAATTGCCAAACCCATGTATCGCTCAAGATAGTCACCTCTATATCTAAATAATCTCTCTATTAATCAACGCATAAAACATCCTTCCTAGCAATATTCTTAAGTTTCGATGATATTTCGCTTTATATAAGAGAATCCTTTAACCACTCACTCGCATCACTAACATTATGCCGACGCCTTCTACGGTAGTTTTTCGTTACCAATTCGTACGGGTCTCCCTCTAGTTGATGGCATGGAAATTCAAGCAATCGACCTCATTCGCATGTACCACCTTGGGACCCAAATATCCACCTAGACACCCACCATGGCTAGTGGATGTTGTTTCCAGCAGCTGCACCACATCCATCAACACATCGCACACTTTCAATAGCACCACATAATTAACAATTGCACATAGAGTTGCCAATATTATGTGAAGAGGATTAATAATAATTAAATTTGATTCTATTCTATAAGTGAATTATAGTATACATTACAGTATCATAAATAAATGTATATACTTTAATGTTAAGTCGACTTACATTAAAGTATAATACATTTATTTATGAACATGTAATGAATTAACTATAATTACATTAATAGATAGAATCAAATTAAACTAATTTTTATTATGTATTACCAGGATCCTATATCAATAGTTTGACACCAAAATGAAGTGCTCTTATAGCTAAACATAGTGATGATTGTTATGAGTTTGAGAAATTGCATTACTTGACCTCCTCAACTCCCTATAGTTTATAATAAAAGAATCCAAATGATTCCTCTAAATAGATGTGTTATAACAACTAAAAAAATAGATCTCTTTTAATCAATAGTGAAATTACATCTACGACTCTAAAAATTCTTAATATTAGCATATCATATGTGAAATGTACGATGTGAACGCCAAAAAATATTGAGTGTGATATCTATGTAATGTGTACTTACATATCTATTGCATATATGTTTTCTTGAATTAATATTAAGAGCAGTTATTGTAGGATCCAACTCAAATGTATCTTGCCCACTGGACTTGATTACAAAATTGAGGGCTCTCCATATGCTAACAAGACCCAAGAAGGTAAACCATGAATACATAATGCTCTATTATAGGCATAATCAATGTTGCTGGATTATACATGCTGTATATAACCAAATCCATCAACTTATTTGAATTGATGAGGCATCTGCAACCAACCCAAACAATGTAAGTCTAGTTGTATTCTTATTTTACATACCAGCATGCACGTCTAGTGGATGAACTGAAATACTTCAAATTCCGAGTGAATTTACTCGCAACAATACTTGCTGTTTATGAATGCATCCACATTTTGCATATAATAATACGATCAACACATTTGAAACTACAATTATGTTAGAATCCACTCTCATTAATTTTTGTGATAATCTCCAGCTCCAAAGCTCATTTTCCAAATGCTAATAGGATGTTGGTAGAAGTTTTTGTGTTTTGTTGTTTAACTTCATGTTGCATTTGCTTAAACAACTTCCAATGTTTTTTTAGCCATCCCATTTTGTACATACCTCCAATCATTGCAGTCCATCAACAACAGCCCTTGCCGTAAAATTAAATTTGGAAATGTTTTCTGCAGTACATGAGCATGAAATAATGGTTATAAAAAAGATAAATACACACCTATAGTTACAAATTTATACTAACAAAGACAAACAGATTATGACAAAATTTACGATTCAATGTCGGGAATTGGTCAAATTACTGGGCATTACGTTGAAAGCAATTTACCAAAAAGATAGAAAAATGAAGGTTTGAAACAGGTACTTACCGACAATTTTGATATCTTCCCTAGGAATCAGACGTATCTTTTCCTAGATCAGAAATGGTCCAAATACTTTTAAGGTTTAAGCGATGACTTTATCCGATACACCTTGGCTTGCCTGAATGAATGCATCCACATTGGCCATACAGTTATCGATCCAGCTCCATTTGAAACTGAAAACATCTAACAGAGATCCACTCTTGATTATTTTTTGATTGATCTCCATGCCTTGTTCTAAAGCTCCAATTTTTCCAATGCCTATGAATGATGTGGTGAAGTTTGTGAGGCTTGGCTTTTTTTACGTTGATCGTGTTACAGCTTTACTTAAACAACTCCAAGTCTTTTTTAGCCAACCCATTTTGTACATACCTCACAATCATTGCAGTCCATCCCCAACAGCTTGTCATAAAACTAAATCTGGAAATGTCTACACTGCAGTACATGATGCATGAATACAATGATATAAAAAAGATAAGAGATATGTCATAATTGCAAAATTTTAAAATTGTATTTGTGTTCAACCATATCGTCACTTTGCATTCCCCCCTTTACATATCTTGAATTAAAGGCATAATTCAAATTTAAAGAGACTTTCACCAAGTTTTCTAAACTGCCATCTCTCGTCTTGTTTGATGGAAGCAATTGTAATCTCTTTGATGGTCTTTCCTAAACAAATTGGATATTTATTGGCATTGGGAATGCTGAACCTAGAAAATATTCATTTGTCTATAATGCCTCGAGCATTGATAACCCTATTCATTTAACCAAGATTAATTTGAATAAATGCAAGTGTCTTGAGAAACTTCCAACTATTCCTATGGGGTTAGTTGAGTTGGATGTTGGTGATTGCACCAACTAAAATACTATCTAACCTGTTCCAATTTGAACAGACTCAAGATATTGATGCTCCTACAACCTATGAAAAACTAAAACGCATCACCAGCTTAAGCTCATCCCCCCCAATACTTAAGAAATTCTCAACATATCAGGATGCCCGAAAATTATAAAGTTTGGAGTGTGATGAAGGGTTGAGTTCATTGTAACATTACTATAGATTCCTATTTTCAGTATAGCGGTCCCCTTGCTCATCTCACATTCATCTATTTCCCATTATTGCATCTCTTCTCTAAATAAAGCATCCCTATCTATTGCTCCACATTATTTTATTGATATCAATGGGCTCCGTATGGACCCATTTGATAATTCAATTTTTGGAATCATCCCCCATCTCTCACCAAATTAATTATATTCATAATGCATATCCTCCGACGTCCTTCTTTTTTAAATAAAATATTTATCTCACCCCCCCATTCAAATGCATGTCCCCCACTTTGCCTAATAAGTCAAACTATGGGACCCACGTTGATCACATCACAATCCCTAACTCAGGTTACTTTACTTACACCCTAGGTATCATCTAACTTGTAGTTTAGTCTCATATCTAAGCTATATCTTGGGGTTTTTCCCCCATATTTCCCAAAAGGATATTTTAAGAAGATCTGGAGACACTTAGGACTATAGAAGAGAAGAAAGAGCTTAACTATGTTCTGCCCCGTTTGAAGGAGAAACTCTATGCACAGCTGTCCTCTTATCTTTCCATCTTGATGCCTGTTCATTTCCATAGCAGGACATAAGCTAAGTACTCTTGTTATTTCAGATGCTTGTCATCTTTAATATTGTTCATGATCTATTATTATCTTGTCTGACACGGGGGTTGACATCCTCCAAGGGAGTTAAAATCCTCTGGAACCGGCACTGTCTAGGAAAACCCCGCAGTTATGATCTAATCTTATTTGTTTCAATTTTACAGATCTAGCTTTTTGATATCATGCATCTATCAACTTTGGGCCCGTATCATCCCATCATTATCTCCAAGGTAATAAGCCCTTATTATACTCGCTTGTCTCATGTTTCTTGATTACTCGTACACTCACCTGGACAAGAAGCTGGAAATGTAGATCAATATTTGGCACGCCCATTAGGAGCAGACCCTAGATCTGGTTGTTTTGTTTGTTATTTACTTATCTTGTCTAACCTGCTTCTTTGCATGGTCCTAATATTTGTTGATCTTAGTTTAGTATAATTTATTGTTTAAGTCACCTTGGAGGTACGTGCTCTTTGTTTTTGTTTACCCCACATGGGATATAAATCTAAAAAATAATCGTATTCTCTACTTTTTGTTTTACGGTCTTAGTGTACCATAGATATAGATCTCTTTTTTTTTTGCAATTATAAGGAATCTATAGTCTTTGCAATAGTCCATATTCATTTGATTTTAAAAAAATCATAGTTTTGTTCTTGTTTTACGTGTACTATAGAATTTCATTTTTTATATTTAATTAAAATAAATGATTAAAAAATTTAATAAAATCAATTTTTTTTTTTAAATATTGGTTATATATCCTAAGCTATCCCACATCCCAACTCTCGACCCACACACCCATCTACCACCTCTCTCCTCAAACCATTCAAACCATCTCACTCCCTTATCAACTGCTCTCTACCTCGTACGCTCAAGCTCCACAGTCTCATCCTCACACAAGCCACTCTTCCTTCCCTCTACCCACATGCTACCTTCTATCACACCGTCTCCCACGCAGAGGCACCATACTCCTCCGAACTCACGTTCCTCCTTCCCACTCAACTCGCCACTACACCTGAGCTCCCATCCATCCTCCCTTCCATCCCCAATGCAGAGCTTTCTCTCCTCTACCCGCTTCCTTCAGCTCTCTCTCCCTGCAGACCACACTACTCCACTCCACCGCGATCTATCCTGACTCCTATCATGTTCCCCATCCACCTGAACTCTCCCTCTTCCCGAGCATTTGTCCCCCATCCACCTGAACTCTCCCCTACGCAGACTGACCCCCATTCCTACCTAACACTCCACTCCACATCCAACACAGCCATTCCACACGACATACACATATCTTCCCCTTGGTGCGAGACCACTATTAATAAATTTGTTATAAGCTATGGATTGACACACAAATATATATATATATATATATATATATAGAAATTCCAAAACACAGTAATAATCTGAGCATTATGTTAATATTTTGTGAAGAGTCAGTTGCCTTGAAATATAATTCATAGCCAACAGGAAGAAAAATTGCCGCACAAAATTTGTAGAAGGAGTTGGATTATAAATTAGCACGATTCCAACTCCTGAAGCATCCAACTATCTCCATCTTAGGTTTAAATTCACGCCAGATCTATGGGCAATGACTGTACAATCTTGTTATAGCGATTTGGATCTCAAATCTTTAGAACACGTTTATAACAACTCTTTTTATATAAATTTCTCATACCACCATTGTTAATTATATATGTTTTGTTAAGATATTATGTGAAGAGCCAAGTTTATGTGCAACATAATTGACCAGTTTCGATTTACTAGTCCTAGATCCAACTCTTTACTTTGTTGTTCCTAAAAGTAAATGTTAGATCTGGTTTGCTTTTCCATCAAATGATCAATCATATTTATAAATTGATCTGCCTTTTGGAAACACTCTACCCCACGTACAATGACCCCTTGGCGATTACGGTGGTGGGAAGTCAATTTATTGGTCCCGCACATGTGGGTGTGTAAATTTGAGACACTTTATGCATGTTTAACTGAAAATAATCCAACTATAGCATAGACACCATCCACAATCTCTAAAATTCCCACATTATTCCACGTGAAGCGCTAGATACGTTCCTCATCTCGAGTTGATTTCGAATCGGTTAATCTACTCCCAAGTTATTTTCGTTAGATTCATTTCATAGTTTCTTGCATAGATTATTATTATTATTATTATTATTACAGATGGTTTATAATGTATCTTAGCATTTAATCATTTATTTTTCCGTTTGTTTTATATGTTTATTTAATTCATATTTTTTTTAATCATTTATTTTAATAAGAAAACCAGTCTTTAGTTTGGTTATAGCATTTAATCGTTTATAGTTTATTAATAGCTTTCGTAGCTTATTTCCTTTCATTGTATATGAACATCGATCTATAACTTTTTTTAAAACTTAGTTTCATTATTATTATCTTTCTTTCTTTTAGCGAAGTAACCTTTTGATAACATCTATATCTTCTTTCTTAACCATATCAACTGATTATATTTGTTTTATTTTCGAGGTGAAATGAACAAATTCATGATCATCCAACAACACCGTTAGATATCACTCACCTTGCAAAAAAAAGAAAAAAGAAACTTATTAGCCTCATCTACAATTTGAACGATGCCATTTTAGGGTTCCCAAGCATTTTGGACCACTAACTGGCACTTCTACAAACACCATCATCAAGTACAATCACATAACTAGGAAAAGTGATTCTCTTGGTATTTCTCTATTTTTCTCTATTTTCTCTTTTATGCATCAAACTTTCCCTTTCTCAAGTGTCTGTATACATCGAACGTCACATTTCATTTTGGTTTAAAAAAACCTTCTGCATCCTACCTGATCACATAGCCTAAGTAAAAGAATTTAACTCTTTGCATTTCACTTATTACACACAGCCTGAGACTACACAAACATAATTACCACATCCAAATACTCCTCTCACCTGGTTAACTTATTAGGGCCTAAAACACCCAACAGGAAATTGTGTCAGACATCTCTCAATCCATAACTGCCTAAAACCATCCTTAGACTTCTTTAGGCACCTTTATTACCTGCTTTCCTTTTTAGTTCAAATCCTCTAAATTAATCATGATGCTAAACAAATTCTGCTTGATCTATTTGTCAACAACATACATAAACATATGTTTCTCTATTTCACACCTATTGTCAGTCTCTCCCAAATTGAGACAAAACAACAATCTGCTCTATCCAATGATATTAATTCTTCTGATGATCTCACTCAACAAGATACTAAACTCAAAACCACACCTTCAGTCACTCCATCTCCAGTCTCCATGGTCTCGCCTCATGATAACCATGTCATACAAAATTCTCCCCACCTTAACACCAACTCTCATATCTCTCGTCAAGCCAGTCTTCTAAAACCAGTCACACCACCATCTCCTGATACTCTAGATACACTGAAATCTCCTCCTAACCCCATGTATGAATTCTTACTCCAAAAATCCCCTACAATCTCTCAATCCTCCCAATCTCCTTAATTGGTGGATCGCATTCCACCCATATTCCTTTTTTTCAATTCTATTTCATCCGCCACTAGTATGCCCATCAAACAATCTCATCCTTTGAATACCTACATTCCTATCCATCCTATGCTCTAACGGTCTTAACCCCTTAACACTCATATCCCTTCTTATCATCTACCACAACAACCTACCCAGCTTCAATGAACACACCATATTCCTATTATTCAAAGTCAACCCATGCAACTATCTCAACCCATGACACATGTTCATCCTTACCAAACAAATCCCCAAATACTTACATATCCACACATCGTATTCAAAAACTTATCAAACACCTTATCAGATGCTTCATTAAACACCCACACACCCACAAACACAACATTTTCCTTATCAAACTACTTTTCAAACCAAACAACTAATCCGATCTCAACCTTACAATACCTCGACTAATTCAATTTATGCCTTAATAAATCAGTTAGCTAGTTTAGAAACCCTTACCGTACCACCCAAGAACACCTTATCCTATGAACACATCTGTAATGAACCCATTCATCCGTTGGTCCCAATCAAACCCTATCCCCCTCATTGGAAACTTCCTGCATTTAATAAGTTCAATAATAAATAAGATCCTCAACAACATCTCCTCGCATTTAAACACGCATGTTGTCTTATTGTGCATGATCATAATTTACTTCTTCGCACTTTCCCCATGTCTTTATCTGGTCCCGCATTAGACTGGTACAACAGTATCCTATGACATTCCATATTCTATTTCACTCAACTTGCACAATTATTCTTAAAACACTTTTCTATCAATATCACATGCAATACCACTACTACTGATCTATATACCATTCGACAGTATGAAGACGAGCCCATCGCCGACTTCGTTGCATGATGGCATGATGTTATAAACCAACTATCCTTCACTATCCCACAAACTGAACTCATCGACTTATTCTTGTATTTGTGTGCCAAACATATATCATCCACTTTGCCTATCCAATCATTTCGAACCTTTGATGAAGCTTTCACAATGGCTCGCAAGCTCAAAACCTATGCCATTGAGTAGGTTCATCTTAAAATAAGTTCAACTAAATCAAAAATTGAATCTACTAAACCATTCACACATAATGACAAGTTCAAGACGGTGGCTAATACGATGGTCACTGAACCCTCATCCCCATCTACACCAAGAATATGGTCTCAACAACGATCTCCTCAATCAACATCCCACTAGAATCCTTTAGGAGAATCAAACAATTGCACATGAGTTGTAAATTATGTTGAAGAGGATAATAATGTTTAGTTTGTTGCACCACATAACTAACAATTGCACGTGAGTTGCAAATTATGTTGAAGAGGATAATAATGTTTAGTTTGTTGCAGTTGTAATTTGCATTGATTATGCCTTGATGGATGTCCATACACTACTGAAAACCTTTTGTTTTGCTATGACACACATTTCTATAAGTTGAAATTATAATATTTGCTAAAAAGATATCATGTTTCATCATTTGGTCGAACACTTAGCATTTATCTAGTAAAGATTCAATTTTCACACTTAAATGTTCATGAGACGTATTCAACAAGCCCATTTTGTCAAAGATTTCATATGCCCTATGTAAGTTTCCACATGTCACATACATATTAAGCAAGGCACCTACAATTACAACATCTTGAGAAAAACACTTCTTATTATTTCTCTATGAATGTTTGTTTGTTCCATTTGGTGAAACCATTTCAATAGCTTCTAACAGGAATTTAGTCGAACACTTCACATGAATGCAATTTAGTAAATAAATAACTTAATAATTAAATTTGATTCTATCTATTAAGTGTAATTATAACTATACATTACATGTTCATAAATAAATGTATTATACTTTAATGTAAATCAACTTTCCCATATATATATATATATATATATATATATATATATATATATATATATATATATATATATATATATATATATATATATATATGTACCATGATCCTTATATCAATAGTTTTGACACCACAATGGAAGTGGCCTTATTACTAACATAGTGATTGATTGGTTATGAGTTGAGTAAATTTGCATACTGAACCTTCCTTTCAGCTCCTCTATAATTTATAATAAAAAAACCCAAATGATTCCTCTAAATAGATGTGTTATAACAACTAAAAATAGATCTCTTTAATCAATAGTGAAATTACATCTACGACTCTAAAATTATTAATATTAGCAATCATATGTGAAATGTATGATGTCCAAAATATTGAGGGTGATATCTTGTAATGTGTACTACATTCTATTGCATATATGTTTGACAGAAGAATATAAGGAGCAGTATTTGTAGGATCCAACTCAAATAGTATTGTTGCCACTAGCCCGATTACAAAATTGAGGGCTTCATCTGTATGGCTAACAAGACCAAGAAGGTCAACCATGAATACATAATGCTCTATTATAGGCATAATGCAATTCTTGTTGGATATGTAATGCATGTATATAGCCAAGATGTCATCAACTTCTTTGAATTGATGAGGCACTCTGGAACCAACCCAGACAATGTAAGTCTAGTTTGTATTCTATTTGTATATAGCCATGCAAGTCTAGTGGATGAAGGCTACAAATACTTCAAATTCACGAGTGAATTTATCGAACAACTTGCATGCTTTATGAATGCATCAACATTTTACATATATATCAATCAATTCATTTGAAACTACAACATCTGCTAGAGATCCACTCTTGATTATTTTTTGATTAATCTCCATGCCATGTTCCAAAGTTCCTATTTTTCCAAATGCTAAAAGGATGTTGGTGAAGTTTGTGGGGTTTCGTTGTTTACCTTCAAGTTGTATTTTCTTAAACAACTCCAAGGTTTTTTCAGCCATCCCATTTTGTACATACCTCGCAATCATTATAGTCCATCACCAATAGCTTGCCGTAAAATTAAATTTGAAAATGTTTGCACTGTAGTACATGATGCATGAATATAATGGTATAAAAAGATAAGATGCATGCCATAGTTGTAAATTTTGAACTAACAAAGAAAGCACAAATTATGACAAAACTTACGTCTCAATGTCAGAGAGTTGGTCAAATCGAGCATTACGTTGAAAGTATTTACCAAAAAGATAGAAAAAATTAGGTTTGACAGGTACTCTGACAATCTGTATCTGCCCTAGATCAGACGTATCTGTCCCAGATCAGATGGTCCAAATACTTAAAGTTTATGAGTGACTTTATCAAACAACTTGCGTGCCTTATGAATGCATCCACATTTTGCATACATATCAATCAGTCCATTTGAAACTAAAACATCTGACAAAGATCCACTCTTGATTATTTTTTGATTGATCTCCATGCCTTGTTCTAAAGCTCTGATTTTTCCAAATGCTAGAATGATGTTGGAAAAGTTTGTGAGACTTGGCATTTTTACGTTGATCATGTTACATTTACTTAAACAACTCCAAGTCTTTTTTAGCCAACCCATTATGGACATACCTCACAATCATTACAGTCCATCACCAATAGCTTATCGTAAAATTAAATCTAGAAATGTCTGCACTGCAGTACATGATGCATGAATACAATGATATAAAAAAAGATAAGATATATGCCACAATTGCAAATTTTGTAATTGTATTTGTGTTACACATTATCGTCACTTTGCATTCCCCCTTTACATATCTTGAATTAAAGCATAATTCAAATTTAAAGAGACTTTCACAAAGTTTTCTAAACTTGGATCTCTCATCTTGTTTAATGGAAGCAATTGTAATCTCTTTGATGGTCTTCCTAAATAGATTGGAGATTTATTGGCATTGGGAATGTTGAACCTAGAAAATATTCATTTTTCTATAATGCCTCTGAGCATTGATAAACCTATTCATTTAACCAAGCTTAATTTGAATAAATGTAAGTGTCTCGAGAAACTTCCAACTATTCCTATGGGGTTAGTTGAGTTGGATGTTGGTGATTGCATGCAACTAAAAATAATATCTAACATGTCACATTTGAATAGACTCAAGATATTGATCCTCTACAACTATGAAAAACTAAAACGCTTCCCCAAGCTAAGCTCATCCCAATACTTAGAAATTCTCAACATATCAAGATGTGGATGAAGGGTTGAGTTCATTGGAAACATTACTATAGACGACTATTTTTGGTATAGCATCCTTTCATCATCTCACATTCATGTAATTTCCATTATCGCATCTCTTTCTCTAAATAAAATCCTATTTATTTTCTCACATTATTTTATTGATTATCAATGGGCTCCGTATGGACCCATTTGATAATTCAATTTTTCAAATCATACCCCATCTCTAAAAAATTATTTAATTCATAATGCATATCTCCGACATCTTATTTTAAAAATGAAATATTTATCTCACCCCCCATTCAAATCATGTCCCCCCACTTTGCCTAATAAGTCAAACTATGGGACCCATGTTGATCACATCAAATCCCTAACTCAAGTTACTTTACTACACCTTGGATATCATCTAACCTGCAGTTCAGTATCATATCTAAGCTATAAATATGGGGTTTTACCCCATATTTCAAAAAGGATATATTTTTAAGGAGATATTTTTAAGAAGACCTGGAGATACCTAGGACTAGAGAAGAGAAGAAAGAGCTTAACTATGTTCTGCCCATTTGAAGGAGAAAACTCTGACAGTGTCTCTTATCTTGCCATCTTGATGCCCAGTTCATTTCCATAGTAGGACATAAGCTAAGTACTCTTGTTATTTCAGTTGCTTGTCATTTTTACTACTATTCACGATCTATTATTATCTTGTCTAACACGAGGGTTGACATCCTCCAAGGGAGTTAAAATCCTCTTGGAACCGGCACCGTCTGAGAAACCCCCACATATTATGATCTAATCTTATTTGTTTCAATTTTGCAGATCTAGCTTCATGATATCATGCATATGTCAACTTTGGGCCCGTATCATCCATCGTTATCTCTAAGGTACTAAGCCCTTGTATACTTGACATTGTCTCGTGTTTTTTGATTACTCATACACTTACCTGGACAGGAAGCTGGAAACGTAGATCAATATTTGGCACACCCATTAGGACCAGACCCTAAATCTGGTTGTTTTGTTTGTCATTTTACTTATCTTATCTAACCTACTTGTTTGCATGGTCTTAATATTTGTTGATCTTAGTTAATCCATCGTTTAAGTTGCCTCGAGAGGTACGTGCTCTTTGTTTTTTGTTTACCCACATGGGATATAAATCCAAAAAATAATCATATTCTCTGACTTTTCGTTTGCGGTCTTAGTTGTACCATACATATAGATCTCATTTTTCACAATTATAAGAATCTATAGTCTTTGCAATAGTCCATATTCATTTGATTTTAAACAAAAAAAATCATAGTTTTGTTCTTGTTTTATTCTTGTTTTACGTGTACTATAGAATTCATTTTTTATATTTAATTAAATAAATGATTAAAAATTTATAATAAAATCAAAAAAAAAAAATTGTTATGATCCTCATGTGTGAATTTCACTAATGCCTCGAGGTTTTGGTGTAACGGTTCATTACATTTGGTATCAGAGCGACCACCTAGGTTCGAGTCCCAGCACGGGTAGCTACGTCGGCATTGCAATGTTCACTCGGGGCTCGTATAGGGCAGGATGTGGTCCCGCTATACAGGCGCAAATCTAGCCCGGGGTTCAGGCTATGGAAGTGTGGTTGGATGTTATGATCCTCACGTGTGGATTTCACTAATGCCTCAAGGTTTTGGTGTAATGGTTCGTTACAAAAATATTGTTATTATCCTCAACTACCCCACATCCCAACTCTCAACCCACACGACCCATCCACCACCTCTCTCCTCAGCCATTCAACCATCTCACTCCCTTGTAAACTACTCTCTACCTCACTGCTCGAGCTCCCATAGTCCTGGCTTAACACAAGCCACTCTTCCTTCCCTCTACCCACACGCTACCTCCTGTCCACCCATCTCCCACTCAGAGCCACCATACTCCTCCCGACCTCACGTTCCTCCTTCCCACTCAGCTTGCCACTCACCCGAGCTCCCATCCATATTCCCTTAAATCCCCAATGCAAAGCTCTTCTCTCCTCTACCAACTTCCTTTAGCTCTCTCTCCTCGCAGACCACACTACTCCACTCCACCGTGAGCTATCCTGACTCCTATCATGTTCCCCGTCCACCTGAACTCTCCCTCTGCCCGAGCACCTGTCCCATGTCCACCTGAACTCTCCTCTGCGCAGATTGACCCCCATTTCTACCTAACACTCCACTCCACATCCATCACAGCCATTCCACACGGCATCCACATAGTTTCCCCTTGTTGCGAGACCACTATTAATAAAAAATTTATAAGCTATGGATTGACACAAATATATATATATATATAGAAAAAGTCCAAAACACGATAATAATCTGAGCATTTTGTTAATATTTTGTGAAGAGTCAGTTGCCTTGACATATAAGTTGTAGCCAACAGGAATAAAAATTGCCACGCAAACTTTGTAGAAGTAGTCGGATTATAAATTGGCACGATTTCAACTCCTAAAGCATCCAACTATCTCCATATCAGGGTTAAATTCATGCCAGATCTATGGGCAGTGACTGTACAATCTTGTTATAGCGATTTGGATCCCAAATCTTTAGAACACATTTATAATAGTTCTTTTTATATAAATTGCTCATACCACCATTTTTAATTATATATGTTTTGTTAAGATATTATGTGAAGAGCCACGTTTATGTGCAACATAACTTACCAGTTTCAATCTACCAATCCTAGATCCAACTCTTTACTTTCTTATTCCTAAAAGTAAACATTAGATCTGGTTTTCTTTTCCATCAAATGGTCCATCATATTTATAAATTGATCTGCCTTTTGCAAACACTCTTCCCCACGTAGAATGACACCATGGTGATTGCAGTGGTGGGAAGTCAATTTATTGGTCCCACACATGTGGGTGTGTAAATTTGATACACTTTTTTCATGTCTAACTAAAAATAATCCAACTATAGCATAGACACCATCCATAATCTATAAAATGCTCGTGTTATTCCACTTGAAGTGCTAGATGCATTCCTCATCTCAAGTTGATTTCGAATCGGTTAATCTACTCCTAAGTTCTTTTCATTATATTCATTTCATAGTTTATTGCATAGATTATTATTATTATTATTATTATTATTATTATTACGAATGGTTTATAATGTATCTTATCATTTAATCATTTATTTTTCCATTTGTTTTATATGTTTATTTAATTCATAGTTTTCTAAAATCATTTATTTTAATAAGAAAACCAGTCTTTAGTTTTTTTATAGCATTTAATCGTTTATAGTTTATTAATAGCTTTCGTAGCTTATTTCCTATCATTGTATATGAACATCGATCAATAACTTTTTTTTAAATTAACTTCATTATTATTATCTTGCTTCCTTTTGGCAAAGTGACCTTTTTGATAACATCTATATCTTCTTTCTTAACCATATCAACTGATTATATTTATTTTATTTTCGAGGTGAAATCAACAAATTCAAAATCATCCAACAACACCGTCAGATATCACTCACCTTGCAAAACAAAAAATAAAAGAAACTTATTAGCCTCATCTGCAATTTGAAACACTGCCATTTTAGGGTACCCGAGCGTTTTGGGCCACTGACTGGCACTTCTAAAAACACCATCATCAAGTAAAATCACATAACCAGGAAAAGTGATTCTCTAGGTATTTCTCTATTTTTCTCTATTTTCTCTTTTATGCATCAAACTTTCCATTTCCTGAGTGTTTATATACATCGAATGTCACATTTCATTTTAGTTTAAAACAAACCTTCTACATCCTGCCTGATCACATAGCCTAAGTAAAATAATTTAACTATTTACATTTCACTTATTACACACTGCCTGAGACTGCACAAACATAATTAACACATCCAAATACTCCTCTCACCTAGTTAACTGATTGGGGCCTAAAACACCCAACAGGAAACCGTCTCAGACATCTCTCAATCCATAACTACCTAAAACCAGCCTTAGACTTCTTTAGGCACCTTTATTACCTACTTTCCTTTTCAGTTCAAATCCTCTAAATTAATCATGATCCTAAAAAAAAATTCTTGATCTATTTGTCAACAACATATATAAACATATGTTTCTCTATTTCACACCTATTGTTGCTCTCTCCCAAATCGAGACAAAACAACAATCTGCTCTATCCAATGATATTACTTCTTCTGATGATCTCACTCAACAAGATACTAAACTCAAAACCACACCTTCATTCACTCCATCTCCAGTCTCCATGGTCTCACCTAATGATAACCATGTCATACAAAATTCTCCCCACCTTAACACTAACTCTCATATCTCTCGTCAATCCAGTCTTCTTAAACCAGTCACACCACCATCTCATGATCCTCTAGATACACTCAAATCTCCTCCTAACCCCACGTATGAATTCTTACTCCAAAAATCCCCTACAATCTCTCAATCCTCCCAATCTCCTCAATTGGTGGATTGCATTCCACCCACATCCCTTTTTGTCAATTCTATTTCATCTGCCACTATTATGCCCATCAAAAAAACTCAGCCTTTGAATACCTACATTCCTATCCATCCTATGCTCCAACAGTATTAACCCCTTAACACTCATATCCCTTCTTATCATCTACCACAACAACCTACCCAACTTCAAAAAACACACCATATTCCTATTATTCAAAGTCATCCTATGCAACAATCTCAACCCATGACACATGTTCATCCTTACAAAACAAATCCCCAAACACTTAAATATCCAAAAATTAAACAATTGTCTTATCAAACCATTTCACAAACATCCTATCCACAAACTTATCAAACACCTTATCAGATGCTTCATTAAACACCCACACACCCACAAACACATCATTTTCCTTATCAACCTACTTTTCAAACCAAGAAACCCTTACCGTACCACCCAAGAACACCTTATCCTATGAACACATCTGTACTGAACCCATTCATCCGTCAATCCCAATCAAACACTATCCCCCTCATTGGAAAATTCCTACATTTAATAAGTTCAATAATAAAGAAGATCTCCAGCAACATCTCCTCGCATTTAAACACACATGTTGTCTTATTATGCATGATCATGATTTACTTCTTTACACTTTCCCCATGTCTTTGTCTGGTCCCGCATTAGACTGGTACAACAGTATCCCATGACATTCCATATTCTCTTTCACTCAACTTGCACAGTTGTTCTAAAAACACTTTTCTATCAATATCTCACGCAATACCACTATCGTTGATCTATATACCGTTTGACAGTATGAAGACGAGCCTATCGCCGACTTTTTCGCATAGTGGCATGATGTTATAAAGCAACTATCCTTCACTATCCCACAAACTGAACTCATCGACTTATTCTTGTATTCGTGTGCCAAACATATATCATCCACTTTGCAGATCCAATCATTCTGAACCTTTGATGAAGGTTTCACAATGGCTCGCAAGCTCGAAACCCATGCCATTGAGTAGGGTCATCTTAAAATAAATTCAACTAAATCAATTTGAAGCCTCACGTGGTCTTTTGACCACTTCATTGGCATAGAGAAAGGCTATTTAAAGCCTTCAAATATTATTCTTCCCACCTAATGTGGGATTTATAACCCACTTCACCACCTAAAATGTGGGACCTTATCCAAATGCGGCCCTTATGGGATTTTAACCCATTTAAAAATACAGTCACGCCAAACTTGGGATTTAATCCCATTAAAACGTGTAATCCACCCAAATGGGAAATATTTTATCCCAAATTCTATGCTACGGGCTATGGTATTTTTAGCCTAAGGGATAATATGGAATGCATTTTTTAAGGGCCCTATTTTTTGTATAAATAGGGAACCTGTTCATTGTAATGAACACACACACCGACGCAACGGAGAAGCTCATTGCTAGAGCGCGAAATGGTGGACACATTACACACACACACAAAATATAGAGAAGCTCATTCCTAGAGAACTGGAGGCGAAGTCCGAGCCAAGAGGAGAATGAGAAATTGTTGTGTGAAGACCTAAATTATTTAGGCATTGTATATTTTTATATTATTGACCTATTATTTGTTAGGCAATAATAAATGAAATATTTGTGGCTAGGATTTATTCAAACTACCTAGTTGGCCCATAGCGCCACACCAAGTACTTGCAAATCCTGGATTGTCGACCAGAGTGCTAGCTTCACATTGTTTGCGTCGGGAAGGCCGATCACAGCCGAAGGAGATTGTACGCCAGGAAGGTGGAAGTCGGGTGCTATTTTTCACCCTTGTCGTCTGAAGAACTGGTGTACTGGTAGGCAAGTAAAATTCCATTAGGTTTTCTTGTGAAAGTACTATTGTAACTTACAAGTTTTGACTAGTGGAACGGTTCGACCACAAACCCGGAGATGTAGGCAATTGCCGAACTCCATAATCAATATGTGTGCAATTGTCTTATTGTCTTGCATTATTTTAAATTGATTACTTAAAAGGAGAAAATTATCAGAAAATATTTAAATCCTACAAGGGTCCGAGATCAAGTAGTAATAATCTGATTATTTTCGGATCAAGTTTGGTATCAGAGCTGGTAAATTTGATTAACAGAGTGATTGCTTCAAGATTGGTGCAGTTGGTTCATTTTGTGTGAACAGGGTACAAGTGCACTATGGGCAAGATGTCTACACAGGTGAAGCTCGAAGAAATTGAAGCTTATAATCACCAGATCCAAGAAGAGAACTCTCTCCTGCGATCAATGTATTCCTCCTTGGAAGAGGAGAATGCTCGCTTAAAATCAGAACTGCAAACCAAGGATGAGCTCTTGGCAAGGTTGCAGTGTGGTGATCAGAGGAAGGAAATACCTTCAACTTCAGATGCAGAGGCCATGGCAGATGATTGCACTGTAAGTTTTTCACCATGGGAATCTTCTTCTTCCTCCCATTCGGTTTCAGATTCAGGTAATGAAGTCTTTGGTTTGTTTGAAAAGCATACTAGAGGCATTGGATCCAAGTTACTAGATAAAATGGGATTTGATGGAAGAGGCCTTGGTAAAAATGGCCAAGGTATTGTTAACCCAATACAGGTCGAGGATCGTCCTCGTTTTGCAGGTTTGGGTTATTCTAGTGTGGGAATGGAAATTGGAGAATGCTCTAAGAACGCTGACGGGAGAAAAGCTTCCGAAAGCAAAGTGATTACCCCACTAGTCCTGTAAGAAGATTATGAGTAGGAAAGTTGTGCTTCCTCGTCACAAGGCAAGATGTGGTAAGAGAAATCAGCGAAGAGGTAATGAGATTCCACCTCCAGTTTCTTACCATAATCATAAGCACAGTAAAACTTCTGATCCACTTTTTCAGCTTAAGAAGTATGGTTATGATTTTCAGAAGATGTGGAATTCCTTTCCATGTACTTTTTGTGGATTGCATAATCATTCAGTGGCCAGATCCTGGAAGAGAAGGACACTGATGAAGAAGTTGATGTCGTTCATCAGGAACAAGGCAAATCAAAAAGACCAATCTCGTCATGCAGAGTCGAGAAATGGCAGAAAGAGTTCCTCATCCCAGAAGAAGGAGATTAAGAGGAATTTTTGTGCTCATTGCCAGAGGAATGGGCATCAGGTGGAAAATTGCTGGAAACTGCATCCATCTCGCCATCAGAGTAATGGCAAGCCAAAGATGGAATGGAGGCCTATTGCAAAGGTAGAGGAAGTTTCTACTCCACCACTAGTTGACAAGTCAACCCAGGACCAGGTAATACCTGAAAGTGAAAGTCCTTTAAAATGGGTAAGTCAACAATTTTTCAATTATATATTGCATAATTCAGATTGAGGAATCGTATGCAGTATTAAGTTTGGAGATCAGATATTGTGAGGAAATGCTGAGAGAAAGGTTTACAATACTCAGTGGATTTTCTTACTTAGAAAATTTGATTAATGCTCCTAACATATCTCCTAATCAGTGTGTGAGTACCTGTTACAGCTTGGATACAGGATTTGACTCATATAAAGCTTGGAGATTGATCTGCCATTTGTGTAGACAGTAGAGTTCACAGAGATCAGCTCGGAACTTCATTCTGTGTAGAGGCATTGTGACCGTGCAGCAGAATGGTAGCTGAATCACCGTTGGAATTGACGTAGGGTCGGAACTTCATTCTGTGTAGAGGCATTGCGACTGTGCAGCAGAATGGTACCTGATATTAGTATGTCAACAAGAGGAGCTCTAAAAGGATTAGCTCGGAACGTCATTCAGTGTCAAGGCATTACGACCACACATACAAATGGTAGCTAATCAACAGACTTAACATTGTGCATTGGAGGCTGGAGGTCTTGAAAGAGGCTTAGCATTATGCATCGGAGGCGTTGAGGTCTACAGAGACTTAGCATCATGCATTAGAGGCTCGAGGTCTTGAAAGAGGCTTAGCATCATGCATCAGAGGCGTTGAGGTCTACAGAGACTTAGCATCATGCATCGGAGGCTCGAGGTCTTGAAAAAGGCTTAGCATCATGCATCAGAGGCGTTGAGGTCTACAGAGACTTATCATCATGCATTGGAGGCTCGAGGTCTTGAAAGAGGCTTAGCATCATGCATCGGAGGCGTTGAGGTTTGTAACAGACTTAGCATCGTGCATCAGAGGCTCGAGGTCTTGAAAGAGGTTTAACATCATGTATCAGAGGCGTTGAGGTCTGTAAAGGGACAAGGCATTGTCCATCACCGACATCGGATCAATCAAAGCTCTACGTAACATGGAGTTCCTACAAACCAGTTCAGATTCTGCGGAATCAACTCGGAGCTAGGAGCTGTGTTATAGAGTCAAAGAAGATCCTTGTTGTCAGATATCAAGAAGCTTAGCACCACACAGAAGGAGCGTTGAGGTTTCATACAGAAACTTAGCACCATCAAGCGGAGGCATGGAGGTCTTCTTCGGATATCAGAGTGGCGCAGGGAAGCATCATGGACCCATAACCCACAGGTCCTAGGATCGGAGCAGAGTTTTTGAAGTGAGAAGGTTGGAGGAGAAGACCCAAGGGTCTACTACAACAGCACTTCCGAGGTGGCAGCAGATTTTTCCAGATTCAGGACAGTATGGAAGCTTTTTGGGACAAAAAGCTTTTCTCAGTGGGGAGGTGTGATCAGGGGATCATTTTTGAAAGTTCCCTAAACATCTCTAAATTTTTTCAGTGCAGAAGATCATCTCGAGAGCTTTCCAACGACTGTGAGAACGCGACAAACAGACATCGGGAGCTCTAGATATGTTCGGCCCAAAGTTCAAACAGCGAAAAAGTCAACTCTGGTCAACTGGTCAATATTGGACCGAATCGCACTGTGACACGTGGCTTGCCAACACTCGTCAAATTCACTCGATCTTCCTATCAGGAGACGAAAAGTGGACTACAGGATTACCGAGTTAATTATTTCTATGCCACATTGTATGGGTCGAAATAATATTATTTTGGTAAGGCCACTTTCTAAATGCCACATATATATATTAATGTTTAAAACATTAGTATGAACCGCCAAATCAAATGCAAATGCTTTGACCATGTGGAAGGTGGTGAAGCGGTTGTTTGGGAGGCATTAAGCCTTGCGTGGATGTTTCCACGTGGAAGAAGGTGGTAAGCGGTGGTAGGGGGGGCGGTTATAAGCCCAACGTGGTCATTTGACCACTACACATGCGCGTGGAAAGGCTATTTACAGCCTTGGGCATTATCCCCCACCGCAAAAAAAATGTGGGACCTTATCCAAATGCGGCCCTTATGGGATTTTAACCCATTTAAAAATACAGCCGCGCCAAACTTGGGATTTAATCCCATTAAAACCTGTAATCCGCCTAAATGGGAAATATTTTATCCCAAATTCTATACTATGGGCTATGGTATTTTTAGCCTAAGGGATAATATGGAATGCATTTTTTAAGGGCCCTATTTTTTGTATAAATAGGGAACCCATTCATTGTGATGAACACACACACCGGCACAACGGAGAAGCTCGTTGCTAGAGCGCGGAATGGTGGACACATTACACACACACAAAATACAGAGAAGCTCATTCCTAAAGCGCTGGAGGCGAAGTCTGAGCTAAGAGGAGAATGAGAAATTGTTGTGTGAAGACCTAAATTATTTAGGCATTATATATTTTTATATTATTGACCTATTATTTGTTAGGCAATAATAAATGAAATATTTGTGGCTAGGAGTTATTCAAACTACCTAGTTGGCCCATAGCGCCACACCAAGTACTTGCAAATCCTGGATTGTCGACCTGAGTGCTAGCTTTGCATTGTTTGCGTCAGGAAGGCCGATCACAGCCGAAGGAGATTGTATGCCAGGAAGGTGGAAGTCGAGTGCTATTTTTCACCCTTGTTGTCCAAAGAACTGGTGTACTGGTAGGCAAGTAAAATTCCATTAGGTTTTCTTGTGAAAGTACTATTGTAACTTACAAGTTTTGACTAGTGGAACGGTTCGACCACGAACCCAGAGACGTAGGCAATTTCCGAACTCCGTAATCAATCTGTGTGCAATTGTCTTATTGTCTTGCATTATTTCAAATTGATTACTTAAAAGGAGAAAATCATCGGCAAATATTTAAATCCTAAAAGGGTCCGAGATCAGGTAGTAATAATCTGATTATTTTCAAATCACTCGCAAGCTCGAAACCCATGCCATTGAGCAGGGTCATCTTAAAATAATTTCAACTAAATCAAAAATTGAATCTACTAAACCATTCACACATAATGATGAGTTCAAGATGGCGGCTAATACTATGGTCACTGAATCCTCATCCCCATCTACACCAAGAATATGGTCTCAACAACAATCTCCTCAATCAACATTCCATTACACTACTTTAGGAGAATCATATAGTTCCATATTTGATAACTTGATGAGTATAAACTCTATCCAACTACCTCCCATACGACCCGTAGACAACTCGCAAACCAAGCCTATTTGGTATCACGAGTCCCACTTTTGTAAATATCATCGAGTTAATGGTCATGACATTAAGAGATGTCGTTCCTTCAAAGATCGTGTTCAACAACTCGTAAATCAAGGGGATATCCAAATTGATACCTCCACTACACAGACTAATCAACCACCAACAAATCATTTCACCCCCTTTACATCTCAACTATCAAATGCTTGTATGGTTGACACTGTCAATCAAGATCCCATCTTGTCACCAACTCTGCATGTTCCCACAATGGACATTATTCCCATCCCTTATTTAGAACCAGTTACACCTACATCAACTTTCACTACTAGTCCTGAACCTGTACCTTCTCCTATCCTTGCCACGTCCACATCAAATTAAACTATATCATCCATTTCCGTCATTTCAAATACACCCCAATCTACCACATTAGATTCATCTCCAGCACTTATTTCGGCCCCACTCGTATCCACATATCCATACATCTCTCCAATCTATTTCTTCACCCATATTTGTCTCAATGAAATAACCAGTCCCTTCTACGCCCAAAAATGCTCTTGCATTTTTTGTATTACACATACCTATAAGGTCTACTCCATCGGTTATCACATCACTCACATCTCCACATATTCCAAAAATGCCTACATCTTTATCTATCCCAGCTACCCATATACCTATCACATCAACAAGTCCACCTATCCTAACCTTGACATATGTACCTATATCTTTGCCCATGGTCACATCATCTAGTCTACCCCAATATTCTTTACCTAATCCTTCTATCACACCAACCCAATCCTCTCGATTAGTAACCCTATCAAATATACCTCTTGAATCACCTATTAAACCAACAAATCTACTTAAATTACATAAAGATGTTTTATCTTCTCCCTCTAAAAAATCATCTCTTTCAATTCCCAAATTGAAACAATCCATGTCTCACATAGATATCATTAATCGTATCATACAAACACTTATGTCTTCATTAAGATCTTCATCTTGGTTTAGAAAAGTTTCTCCATTAATAACCACACCACAACAATCAGATCCTCCGGTTGAAATTATTGTCATCCCTGCTAGAGGTAAATCTTCTTAGTTGAAGTCTAAGGCTCAAGGTAAACATCCCCAACAGTCCCATGTGTCTCCTCAGAAACATTCAAGTTTTCACTCTTCTCAATAATCTAATGCCACAACACCCATGTCAGGATTAATTTTTCCATCTACGACATCTTGTAACAATCAATCCACATCCAAGCAATACCATCCTTCAACCAAATTTGATTTTTCCTCTAAAACATGAAATTCACACATCCAATCTACATCTAAGGTTTCTCCTAATGCTAAGCTGAGATATCCTATCAAAACCCACAAAAGTTACCTTCCCCATGACACTTTAATGGGGTCATACGTAGACATCTTTCGACATTTAACTTGAACATCTGCCATTAAAATTCCTCATATTAAAGCCTTCAATCCATATGGTCCTAAGCCATCATGGTTCAATCCTAATTGCAGTTGTGCTTATCATCGTACCCCAGGTCATGACATCAAACATTGTAAGTCCTTTCGGTCAATCATCCACAATCTTATAGAGAAAGATGATTTCCTCATTCAGGGGAAAGTTCCTTCTTCATCCACCTTGAATCCAATCCATATCCCATCTATCAGATCTCCCATGATCCCTCCATCCACATCATCCCTTAATATTCATCCAACCCATGTCATTCCTCCTAAGGAATGCCTGCCATTGTTCATCAGTGTCGCTTATCTTGCTAAACACACTTGTCGTCTCCGATCAATTGCCCCATCCAAATCTAAAAAAATCTCATCTAAGCTCTTTTGACATCCTTTACCTCCTTCACATTTAACTTGTTGGGAGAATAATCTTTCCTCGCCCTTGAACACATCATCTGTACAAATCCCTTATTACTAGGGGACTTCGCTCTTTGACATTATTTTTATCTACCTTATTCACATCCATTCAACCTAAATTAATTATATCCACATTCTCATCACATTCTAAGTCCTCTCTTTGAGGCCATATTTGTTCTTTTATGTTTGTGCTCCTTTTGGGAGTATCATCATTTTCATTGAAGCCCTCCTTTGAGGCCATGTTTGTCTCTCCATTGAGGGACCTTTTTCTACATTTGTGTCTCTTCTGGGGCACATCTATTTCGAAGTCCACCATTGTGGCTATATTTTTGTCTCTTCTGGGGCATCATCTATTTCAAAGTCCACCATTGTGGCTATATTTGTGTCTCCTTCGGTGCATCATTTATTTCATAAGCCCTCCTTTGAGGCCATGTTTATCTCTCCATTGAGGGATCCCTTTTTCTCCAAGTCCACCTTTGTGGCTATATTTGTGTCTCTTCTGGGGCACCATCTATTTTGAAGTCCACCATTTTGGCTATATGTGTGTCTCTTTTAGGACACCGTTTATTTCATCAAGCCTTCTTTTGAGGCCATGATTGTCATTCTATGGTTATGTCTCTCTTGGGGCATCATCATTTATTTTCATCTAAATCCACCATTATGGACATAGTTTTTATTTCCTGCTTAGTTATCATCTCATCTTATTGCAACTACATTGTCTTCCCTCTCGTGGTGGTAAACCAGAGACGCGAGGCTTCTTAATGCATTGCCCTTGTGACTAGTCTACTATTAACATATCTACCACTGAGTGCTTAGTTAAATCCTTAGATTGTTCTGCCATCTTTAGCCCCTTCCATTTTTCATTGTAATAATCTGAATTATGTGGTCCACCTTCACTACTTTGATGTGATCCTATAACCATTACATCCATTACCTTCTCCTTCTCCTATTACAGCCATGCAAAGGGTTGAGGGTATCTCTTGTACATTCATTATCCCCTCCTAAGTGGTTTACTTAGTTATTCCCATCTCTCCCCCATATAAAATTAAATTCATGTCTGCCAAAGGTAAAATCAAAGTCATCAAAAATAGACTGATCCCTTGAAGGACAATTGTTCATGCAAAAATACAAAAGAAAAAAAAAGTATACAAATCAAAATCCAAGAAAAATCAAAAGAAATAGACTGATCCCTTGAAGGACGGCTTTCATATTATTCTTGTCATCTATATTATGTATAAAGTATACCATACCCTCGAAGGATGACTACTCTATTATTATGGAATCTAGAAGGTTTTCCACATTGATAAGCCTTCCTTTATCAACATTTTCCGAAAGCTTCCTGCATTGATCAGCTTTCTACTATTGTTCTTTCCCTTTTCTAGAGCTAGGGCATAGAATTAAGGAACACCACCTTTAGAGATCCCTCTTCCCGCATAAAAGTCACATCTTAAATCCCTTTTTCATGTCAACATTAGGATTATGAGCATCTCTCATCCATATTTCCCTCATGATCTTTTGATATAACTAACTATCGTTGGTTATGTATTAACACCTATTATTGACTACAAGTGCAATGCCTTGAGTGGTAACTTTTCTTGTTTATCCCCAATCCAGTTAGAAGCATAGTTTCTTTGTACACCCTTGCTACAACTATGTTCCCTTCATCTCATCAAGGTCATATTTTATCAACATCATATCAAATTTCACACTATCTATTTATAATCTCCATGGATGCGTTTACAAATACACTTTTCGGTTTGCGAATTCTACTTGATCGCCATTGCAGGTTGTGAATCTTGCTTGAGGATCCTTCTCAAGGAAAGTTTGTTATCCTGCAACTCTTTATCTCTCAACATGTTCAACAATGTCTTTGATCCATTGCTCCTCACTCTTCATTTCTGCTCACCCCCATTTGTTTCCACATCATCCTTCTCACCTTTCTATCCCCTCGCACCACACCAGATATCTTACTTGTCTTTCCTCTTGAGTTTTCCTTTCACTCTTTCACTTTCAGTTTGACAATCTTACTTAACCATCCATACAATAAGAGAATCTTTGTTAAGGTATATCTTCTTCTTTGGATCCTCCCACTGTAGAAGCTTCTCCACCATGTCCTCTTTCAACAGACAACAATCACCACCAAAAACGTCTTTCAACTCCTCTTTTTTCACTTAACACATTTCCATCATCAATCCCACCACGTGGGCATCCCAGTTAAGGATTTCCCTTACACTCTCCCTCTGCATTGCATATATTCCTTCATCCACTCATTCACACTCCATTTTTTCCTTGTTATCACCTCCTTTAATCTCTTGTTTATTTTGGTATACACCGTTCAATATTTTCATCATTCTTCTTCTTCTTCGGTTTGGCGATCCTTCTTAACTGTCCCTATCATAGCTTACTTAAGAGTTCCTCTTAAGAATTGTTTGTCATCTAACCCTTCCACCTCCTATTGTCTCTTCCTCATCTTTTGTCGCTAGTCTCTCATCATAATCATTCATTCCAACCAACCATTCCACACCTGCATCTAATATAATGTTGTCTTTCTCCTTCCATATTGTCACTGCCGGTTTGGTGATCTTACTTAAATCCTCCTGCAACATGGCGATCTTACTTAAGAGTCTCTCTTAAGCATGATTTGTCATCCTACACTCCCCCAAGATCCCAAATTATCTCCATCTACATTTTATTGGCATTACCCATCATCACATCCTCTCACCTCCTCTTCCATTCTCGCAAAACCACTCCATACTAGTCCCTTTTTCATCTCCATCATCTGTCGTTAGGTAATCTTACTTAACCGTTGCTTCTCTGTTCATTTCATGTCTTCTTTCTTCAATTTTCTCTCATTCATTCTCATCCAATACATCCTCTCCTCATCTTCATCTTCCTACACATCGTTATCCCTCCTTTCTTTACTCTTTCCACTCCATCTTCTATAGTTCTCCCACATATCTACTCCCATACTTACATATCATTGTCGTTGATCTTCTCCTAACATTATTTCATCATAATATTTTTTTTTCCGCGCTAGTAATTATCAGTGGAATTCTCCTAAAAATCACTCATCCCCATTCCATATAGCTTGAATCCTTTTCTTTGACCTCCTCCATTCTATCTTCATTCCTTCTTTCCTTTGTGTCATTTGATCATTATCAGAGACCTTCTCCTAACATCCCTTCATTGGCATTCCCCCTCCTATTCTTCATTTACTTTCTGCCTTGTCTTATCTTTTGTCTCATCTTTTCCTACTGATCATTATTGGTGGATTTATCCTAACATCGATTCACTGGAATTGCCTCTCCTATCCCATCCTTGTTTTTTCCTCGCCACCTCTCCATATTCCATTCTTCCTTGCCTATTTCTTCACTGTCTTCATCATACACCTTCTCTCTATTTTCTCATCATCAGCATATCCTCATCTCATGCATCTCTGTTTCTTCTCCAATCGATGTCATTCCTTCCCTCAAGTTTCTCTTTACGTTCCTTATGCTTCCCACTCTTTACCAAATATCTTCATTCTTGGTTCACTTCCTTTAGCATACTTTTCTTTGTTGTCTTCTCCTCCTTTCTGACCTTTTTCTTATTTCACTTCCTCTACATCATCTTTTTCCCCATTTTACCTCACACCTCCTCCTTACTTCCCCATCGAAAAACATGACTCTTCAGCATTATCCCATTTCCTTTATCATCTCATCATCCACATTCATTTCCATGCGGTCAGTTCCATATTCTTTTCCTTCGATTTCCTCACTATGATCTTTTTCCTTCAATTTTCTTTTCTCTATCATCTCTTTCATTTTCCATTACATCGTTGTTTTCCTCTGCTCCAATCTTCATCACATCTTTTGTTTTAAATAACCCTCTCCCTTTTTCATGATTTCATCCTCTACTCTGTTCTTTTCTTGTCTTCTTTTTGTTTGTCCTTCATTTCCCCCTTTCTCTATAATCCTTCTTTGTTATCTTCTTCCTCCCCTTTCACTCTTTATTTTCTCCTCCTTTTTCTCCACCCCTCTATTCCATATCCTTGTCACCATCATATTCAATCTTTCTTACTCTTCTCATAATCAACCAATCCTCTTGTCTATTCCCTTTTCTCTTCCACAACATCCCTTACATCTAGCATTCACAGTCAATGCCAATGTTTCTCCATTTATGTACCACAATCTATCCCTTTCATTACCTTTCTTGTTCTTCACTTTGCCACATTAACATCTTCTCTTTTTGAGAACCTTATCACATCTTTTATCTTCGTCAGTCCTCTTGCAAGGACATCATCATATCCATTTCTAAGAATCTCTTCCCATCTTCTTTTGACATTTTTGTCTTGTAAGATACTATAACGGACATCACCTATCTAATCTTGTTCTCTTCCATGAATATTTTCTCTTCTTTTGTTTTGTCGCAAAAGTATATTGACTTCTTATCCTACTTATTGAACAAGTAAGAGTACTTTTATCTTCTAATTTTCTAACACTTATGCATATTTCCTATAAAAAATGATTTCCATCATATTTATTATCCTTTTAGGGCATTTTATCTCACCTTTCTATCCTATTTTCTCATATTGTCCACTTTTATGATTATTCTATCTATGTCTTATGTTGGGGCACCTTTTAATCCTTGTACTTTTCAATGCATATAACTCATCTCATGTCCTTCTCATGCCCTGTGTTGGGGAATCATTATCTTCATCTACGTCCCTTTTGTGCACGCATGATTTTTTTGGCATGATTCCTCACAAACAAAGGATTGTGCACATCTTTCACATTTAGTTGCACATATTTTGATGTTTTCCTATGACCCATTGGTCATCTGAGTTTACATCCATACTATAGTGGTATTCACCCTCTCACTGGTATGTAGAACATTGTCATCTCTCTCCGTTGAGACTGCAATTGTCCTCTACCGATGTGATCTTGAAATCACTGCCATATTTTTTTAATTATTGTTATTGCGATCCTTTTTTTGCCTGGGGCATCTTTCCTTTGGTTATGTCTTCATCCATCCTTGGACATATATTTCATCTAACCCTTTTTGTTTTTGTCTTGTGGCTTACTATCGCAAACCACTCAACAAAAAGGGGCAAATGTAGACACCTATTTTTGGCATAGCGCCCCTTCGTCATCTTGCATTCATCTAATGTCCATTATTGCATCTCTTTCTCTAAATAAAATCCTATCTATTTGTTCACATTATTTAATTGATTATCAATGGGCTCCGTATGGACCCGTTTGATAATTCAATTTTTGAAATCATCCCCCATCTCTCAATAATTATTTAATTCATAATTCATATCTCTGACATCTTCTTTTTAAAAAGAAATATTTATCTCACCCCTCATTCAAATCATGTCCCCCACTTTGCCTAATAAGTCAAACTATGGGACCCACATTGATCACATCACATCCCTAACTCAGGTTACTTTACTACACCCTGGGTATCATCTAACCTGTAGTTTAGTCTCATATCTAAGCTATAAATATGGGCTTTTCCCGCATATTTCAAAAAGGATATATTTTTAAGGAGAAATTTTTAAGAAGACCTGGAGATACCTAGGCCCAGAGAAGAGAAGAAAGAGCTTAACTAAGTTATGCCCGTTTGGAGGAGAAAGCTCCTACAGTGTCTCTTATCTTGCCATCTTGATGCCCATTCATTTCTATAGTAAGACATAAGCTAAGTACTCTTGTTATTTCAGTTGCTTGTCATTTTTACTACTATTCACGATCTATTATTATCTTGTCTGACACGGGGGTTGACATCCTCCAAGGGAGTTAAAATCCTCTTGGAACCGGCACCATCCAAGAAACCCCCGCATATTATGATCTAATCTTATTTGTTTCAATTTTGTAGATCTAGCTTCTTGATATCATGCATCTATCAAATTTGTGACCGTATCATCCATCGTTATCTCCAAGGTACTAATGCCTTGTATACTCAGCGTTGTCTCATGTTTCTTGATTACTCGTACACTCACCTGGATAGGAAGCTAGAAACGCAGATCAACAATTGCACTTTGGTGGATCAGGTGTCTATATACTACAACTTTGTGAGATTTTTTAGGTAAGCACTTTTTACTGCTATGTGAATTCTAGATTTAAACACCTATAAAATGAGTGTTAAACTTATCATCTCAATGGATTGAAAGGAATGCTCCACCTACAGGAATTCAACATCTTTGCCAATGGAGTTCCACAGTGGTTGGAATATGAAAAAAATTATTTTGGTCTAAATAATGACAACTTCAAGGATATATTATTTTCTACCTTAGAGAACGACAACAAATGCATAATTCTTATAAATCTTGAATTGAAGCATAATTTAAATTTAAAGATACTTCCACCAAGTTTTGAGGCAATAATATACAACAGTAATGGTACTGAAATGTAACTCCATGTATGGTAAAGACATTTGAGATCGTGTAATTAGCTCAAGAATTTCTACGAATAAACCACTGAAAATCTGAAGGTAAAAATGTCCTCACCATCTTCTAAGACCATCTATGGAAAAGGAATAGCATCATGGAGTGAGCTATGAAAAGTGATTACACGAGAGAAAACAATTGATGGGAATACCAGAAAATGTTAAATATTGTTAATCTATGCGAAGGCCATGGAATCATAACAATACTTGTTCTATGTTAATGGGTTACTAATAGAAATGTGACAAACATGAGAATCACCATAACCATCCTTATCACCACTTCTACAGTCATGAGAATGCCAGTAAATGAATTCTTTGTTTCTTCAAAACTTTTATTACCGATGCTTTTACTATAGGTTTTTTCATCTACCTCAGCCATCCAAACAAAATTACAACCAGGATGAATCCCTACATGTAATATTACTTCAAAAAATATTCCCACTATAATCAACTACAAATACTCATAGAAATAAAAGTGTCATCAAAACCTCAACTCTAACAATTCACTTATGCATGCAATCATGGATTTTCTTATAGAAATTACGACCAAGAAATAATATATATCTAGTACTCTTCAAAAATTTCTTATAATATGTGTAGATTCATGACATTAAATTCACATTAGTTTCCATATGAACAATGAATAAATATGAGAAGTAACATACATCGTTGATGATATATTTTTACCTTTTGGAATTCTATGTTGGCCATGGTAAGAAAACGGTTTCTTCTTCTATTTGGGAGCAAAATACTGGTCTGATAGTTCTTTTGATATGCATCTCTTCTTAAACCTTCTACTACAACTAGAAGCAAGCTTTCTAGTTGTGAAAGTTGCCAATGCAAGAAGCTAGATTGATTAACTGAATTCTAGTAAACAACAAACTATTGAAACATCAATGGTCCAAACAAGCTTCCTTTAAAATTAAAATGCATCTAAGAACACAGTTGTGAAAGGTTTTTGTACCTTGACAGTGTAGACTACTAGATTCCAAATTAAAAAATTACTTATGAATAGAACTGATCTCAAACCCTCACAATGAAAATGACAACAGAAAGATGCACACAGTTGGTTAAATGATCAATTATTTCAACATGTCATTCTCCCATCTACATTGAATATTTAGCTAAATGGGTTGAGAACCAAGCTAGAAAATTGGGCCAAAGAAAATAATGCCATATTGTAACGCCTCCCAAATACTCCCCACTCGAAACCAAGAACAACCTGTTGTAGATATCTTCCCCCTTGGGAAGATATGGGAAAAATAGAAGGTAAAGGGTGCACGACATAAGGTGTCGACATGAAGAAATTAGTTCCTTGGCGCAGGTAAAGGGCGCACGACATAAGGTGTCGACATGAATAAATTCGCGCCTTGGTGTAGGTAAAGGGTCCACGACATAAGGTGTTGACATGAAGAAATTCATGCCTTGGTGCAAGTAAATGGTGCACGACATAAGGTGTCGACATGAAGAAATTCACGCCTTGGCACAGGTAAAGGGCGCATGACATAAGGTTTTGACATGAAGAAATTCGCGCCTTGGCGCAGGTAAAGGGCGCACGACATAAGGTGTCGACATGAATAAATTCAAACCTTATCGCACGTAAGATTATGTTGACATAAGGATGGATGCGATGAGGTGCATCTTTAGGAGGCGCAACATTTTGAGTGTTGACACCCCGACAAAAAGTAAACCCTGACGTAAATATTCAAATGGCCATAACTTTTCACAGGGAGCTCATATTCATGCAAGGTTCGAATTTTCAGAAAGCTTACAAGGTCTTCTGTCCAACTACAACTAGAAATATTTAATTGGGTGAGAAAAAATTCTTTAAAATGCAAAATACAGTTCGCCACTGTTTGGGTTTGCTAGGGTTCTCACCTACCACCATAATGAGATGAATTAAATGCAACCTGGAGGTGGTTGGGGTAGATTTGGAATTCCTCTCTCTTCCCTCTCTCATTCTTCCTATAAATTGTAAGGATAGGCTTCTTTCTAAAGGTTGGACATTCTTGTTTTTCCCCTCCCTTCTTCTCTTTGGCGGTAAGTGAATTTGTGGAGTTCGAACCTCCCATCTAAAACTGTAATGCAACTTTGCCTCTTGGCATTTTTGTAGTGTATTGTATCAATCTTTGGAGCAAATAATGCATGTTTGTGGATGATTCTCAACCCTCTTTGTGTTCATTTGGATACTCCTGATCTTTCACTGCAATTTTTGTTATCTGTGCATGATCTTGCAATTTCATTTTAATGGTTTGTGTTTATTGGCAGGACAGGTGTTCTTCATTCCTCGGTGCATCACCGTTATTAGTTTAGGTTTATTTTTTATGCATCTTCTTACCCTGTCTACTTGGCAAGTTAGTTTAGGTTTTTTCAATAAATCATCTGCATTTTTATGTGTGCATCTGAATAGAGGAATAGGAACCGGCCTTCATCCGGAGAGCTTTTCCGATTTCGCAAGGTCCCACACTTGGGAAAAGCTCCATGTTATGCAATCGCACTGAGAGTCTCAACCCATTGAGTTGCAGACATTCAGGGGTGATGTGATTCACCATTAATAGTTTTGGCACACCCAGTGGGACAAAGAGGTCATTCCACATATTTGAAGGAATTTTCAAGAAATTTGGACTTAAAATTGCAGGTTTTACAATTTCAGATTTTTCACCTTCCAGGCTGAACTTTGAAATCAATTTTTAAGGGCTTAACTTGCTCAAAACAATTCAAAATTTCACCAGCTGATAGATCTGGGGGTAATATTCAAAAGGGTATTCTTATATTTTTTATATTTTGACTTTCAAAATTTCATGGTTTTTAGTATTTCAGGTTTTCCCAGGTGTTGAGCCATGTCCCAAGTTCTGACACGGTGTATTTCAGGTTTTGTAAGTTGCCTTACATGACCTAAGTTTTGCCTATACCTTTTGGAGATTAGTAGCTGCACAAAAAAACCTGATAACCGAATTGAAGAACTATATCTTATGGGTCCTTCAAGGTTTTAAAAAATTATTTTTTAATATTGCCATGTTTGGTGTGTAACTTGGCAAAATCCAGCCTTTTGAGGCTCATTCCCCAACACATCCGGCAACTCCAAAGGGGTAGAATTTAGTGGTATAGTAGCACAGGTTGCCCATGTACATGATAAGAATTTGAACCAGGTCTGACACTTGAGAAGAGGGGTTATTTGTTCACTTGCAACTATCACCAGGTAGAGGAAGGAGAGGAAGAAGACCACAAAGATCACCATCTCCACCTAACCGGAATTTTTCCACACCTCCACGTGGTAGACCTTTTCTCGCATCAACAAGGGTTCTTAGGCCAATCAAAATGGCACAACAAAACCCTTTTGTCAACTTCACTGGTAGCAATCCAATTACCCTCAATGCACAGAATCTAGTTCCAATTGTAGCATTGAAGAACATTCCATTTTTCACTGGAGAAAATCATACCACTCCTGGTGATCATGTCAAAGACATTGCTAACATTTGTGCAATCCATGAGATAAATGAAATGGATGTTGCCGTCAAAGTGTTGGCATCTTTGTTCAAAGGGAAGGCATTGCAATGGTTTAGGAGCCTTGGAGATGGTTCTATCCAAAATTGGAATCAATTATGCATAGTTCTCCATGAGCAGTTTGGAGAAAAAGGAGACAATTTGTCTCTACTTAAACAATTGATGACTATCAAGAGAACTCCCAATGAGCAGCTGACTGACTTCAGATTTAGATTTCAAAGGTCTTGGGATAGAATTTCAGTTGCCATTAGGCCAACAGCTGAATGTGCTTTTCTATACTATCTTAAGGCTTTGAATTCTAATATTTCTATGTTAATTCAATCTATGGGAGGCACAACCTTACCTGCTGCTTATAGCATCACCATTAGGGCTGAAAATTGTCTTATTCAAGCCGGTAAGCTGGCTCCTAGGCCTCCCATGCCCTTGTATCCAAACTTAGAAAATCCAAGCACTAGTCAAACACCCACTTTGGCTCCTATTCCCACTCCTAGAAATCAAAGTTCAAATGAAACTTCTACTTCATCCTCTAGTGCTTCAAATGAACTCCAAGAGGTCATGAAACAATTGCAAAATTTGGGAAATGAGCTGGTTACACTCAAGAGGCAGCAGGCCCAAGGTTTTAGAACTTCTTATCATCCTCAAGCTCAACCTAATAGGAAACCATACCAGCCCAATAGGCCACCCAATCCAGCTGCAAATCAAAGCCAAGTAAGGCCTCCCACCAATAGACCATTTCAGCCCTATAACCCCAATGTTGCATCTGCTTCTAAAGCATTAGTGCCAGTGCAAAACAATATAGCTCAAGAGTATGATTGGTGTTTCCCATGTAATGAACCTCACAACCAATCTATGTGCTTCAATGGTGCTTTGAACCAAGCGTTGATGGTGAAAACTACTGGTGTAGAGGGTGAAGTGAGTCAAGAAACAAATCAGTAACAAGGGACATCTCAACAAAACACAGCTCCAAATGATACCACACTTGTGAATTGTCAAGCTGAGGATTTTTGTGGCATGAATCAAACAATTTCTCAGAGTGTAGCAGCTAACACAAGATCAAAGAAGAGGAATATTGGTGAAGGGCAGTCATTGGCTCCAAGTGATCTACAACCTTCCATCGCTCCACAAAATGTTGGTAAGCAAAATACAGTTCCAAACACGCAAGGACAACCAAAACCACCTTCTAAACCAACTCAAATGTCAGCTATTGCTGCCCATGCACAAGAAAGGAATGTGCAGCCTAAAGGACAGGAAAGAGATCTTTCATCCCCATTTAGCATCATTGATCAAATGAAGAAGACAAATGTGAATATATCAATGTGGGAATCTTTATCCATCCCAGGCCAAAGAGATCTTCTACAAGCTACCATGAAGAATTGGTCAACTTCAAACCAGCAGGTCCATATGTGAGAGAATGTCCTCACAAATGTTTCTCAGCCTAAAGGGAGTCATGGAGGACAACAAGGTAAAGTTTTGAATCCCCCTCCATTCTATGTTTCATTAATCATTGGTAATAAACTAGTACATAATTGTATGATTGATTCTGGGGCAAGTAGTTCTGTCATGCCCAAGCAAATAGCTGATCAGCTAGGTCTCCAATATGAAGTCATATCAAAGGGGGTAGTGTAATTGGATGGGACAGCAGTAGAAACGGTGGGAGTGATTAAAAGTTTGAATCTTACCTTGCATGCATGCCCCAACGATACCGTTTTGCAAGATGTGTCAGTGATAGATTTTCCACAACTCTTTGCCCTATGCTTATCAAGAGATTTCACAGCTAGAATTGGAGGCTACTTATCTGCTGACTGGTCACACATGTTGTTCAGAACAAGATATGGTACTAAGGTCACAATCAGATCTGAACCAATTGAAAACTTTCATTTGAGCCTCATACTCCAAGCCAAATCAATGCCAAGTATTCAGCATTTGATCAAGAATATTATCAAAGCACAGATGAAGCTGACACCAAATTTGGAAGCATCCCAGATTTGACTCGGGATGAATGGTAAAGCAAGGTACATGCTTTTTATCCCTACCAAGAAATAGAAGAATCTGAGCTAGGAGTCTATTGCATACTTGAAGAAAACCATCCTATTCCTAGCATCACCAAACCAGACCATAAGGATGACGATGAGGTATGGCAGTTATTTTTTGATGGATCAAGGAGTAGGCAAGGTGCGGGAGGAGGAGCTATGCTTGTTTCACCTCAAGGCATCAAATATTATTCAGCTTTCCATTTCCATTTTTCTTGTTCAAACAACACAACTGAATATGAGGCCTTGATTCATGGACTTCATTGGGCCAGGAAAAAGGGCATAAAGAACTTGCAGGTGTTTAGAGATAGTGAGATAATTGTCAATCAAGTCAGGGGACAACATGCTACAAAGAATGAACTGCTGAAGAAATACAAGAGTAGGGTGTGGGACCTCGTTGAGGATTTCAAAGCTTTCAATATCATGTCCATACCTAGGAAGAAAAATGAAGCAGTAGATAGGCTCACAGTAGTTAGAGCAACGATTGATGTGTTTGACAACATCAAAAGGGAAAAAATGCAACCACGTATCCATGTGATTGTGAGGCTAGCAATTCCAAATAATAACACAAGCTGGAAGGTGTTTGAGAATGATTAACAAATCATCAATTTCTTACAAGAAGAGGTTGAATTCTCAGCTAGGAATCAAGACATATTAGAGCTGCAGTATGCAGATCAAGTAGTGTAGCTGTGGACAAACAAGCTTCCCAAGGGTTTAGTAACGTTGGAGTCTATCTTCAACCCTAATGACCAGTTTCATAAGGAAAAGGCTAACATACAGGTCAAGAGAGAAGATTCAGAGCCAATTCTGGTTGGGGAAGGAAAAACACTTCAAATTGGAAAAGTGGCCACTGAGCAGGAGAAATCAGATTTCATACAACTTTGCCAAGAATTTCCAGATGTCTTCACTTGGAGCTATGAAGAATTGAGAGGTTTCAATCCGAAGTTGGCACAACATACCATAGAATTGGATCCAGATGCTAAACCCATCAGGCAGAAGCAAAGACCATTCAACCCTCACATTCAGCCTCTAATGAAGAAAGAGTTAAACAAGCTAATAGAGGCAAGCATTATATTTCTGATCAAGCACTCAAGCTGGGTTGCAAACTTGGTTCCGGTCAGGAAGAAGAGCGGAGAAATCAGGTTGTGTGTAGACTTCCGAGACCTCAATAGGGCATCTCTTAAAGACCATTGCCCACTTCCTTTAATGGAACAAATATTGCAAGTGGTATCCAGTTCGGAGATATTCTCTCTCCTAGATGGCTACTTAGGGTATAATCAAGTAATGGTGAAAGAAGATGACCAGTTCAAGACGGCTTTCACCACCAAATGAGGCACCTATGCCTACAAGAAGATGCCATTTGGGCTATCAAATGTTGGAGCCACTTTCCAAAGGGAAATCGATATGGCATTCAAGGGGTTGATCAATAAAATAGTTCTGATATATCTTGATGGCATCCCTGTATTCTCCAAAAATGTAGTGGATCACCTCTTTCATCTGAGGCAGGTATTTCAGAGGTGTAGAAGATTTGGGGTATCATTGAATCCCACAAAATAAATGCATATTCTTGGCTCACGAAGGAAAACTTATAGGCCATATTGTTTCAAAGGAAGGATTGATGATTGACCCAGAAAGAGTTAAAGCAATTTGAGCATTGCCATTGCCAAATCATAAGAAGGCTCTTCAAAGCTTCTTGGGAAGGATCAATTTTGTCCACAAGTTTGTTCCAAACTTTACAGCTCTCGTAAAGCCAATAACGTTGATGTTGAAAAAGAGCATGAAATTTAAGTGGACATATGAAGGCAAGGTAAGTTTTGAGGTAATAAAAGAGGCTATATCTCAAGCTCCAACTCTCGTCAATCCAAACTTCTCCAAGGATTTCATGTTATATGCCTTTGGTGGTGGAGACACAATTTCTGCAATGTTGGTATAGCAAAACAAAGAAGGATTAGAACAACCAGTTGCTTTCTTCAGTCAAGGCTTGGAGGAATACGAAACTAGGTAATCTTTCATTGAAAAGCATTTCCTTGCAGTGATCAGGAGCTTAAAGAAATTCAAGCACCTAGTCTCAAACAATAAGATCCAATTATTGGTCTCTCATGCGGGAGTCAAGGACTTCCTTCTAAACAAGGATCTAAATGAGAAACGTGCAGGATGGATCACTCATGTCATGGAATATGACATCAAAATTAAGGTCACTAAGCTAGTACGTGGAAAAAGACTATGTGAAAAACTAGCTTTGAGTCGAAAAGTTGAAGCAGGGTGATGAAAAAGAGACTGCCTTGGTACTGCAGGATGGTCAAGAACAAGAAAATGATGATGTGGCCACTCCTTAATGGACTCAGAATATGATACACTTCCTACAAACAGGCCTATGCCCTCTAGAAATGAGCAAAGCAAAGAGGAGATACTTTAGATTACAATCCATCCCATATGTGCTCGTTGATGATGTTTTGTTCAAGAAAGACATCAATGGAGTTCTATTGAGGTGCATTGGGATAGGTCAAATTGAGAGGGTGTTACGAGATTTTTATGATGGAGATTCTGGAGGACATTTCACCCCACGAGTAACAGCTCTCAAGATAATGAAGGCAGGGTATTATTGGCCCACAGTGTTCAATGTTTGATATACATGGATAAGAAAGTGCAAGAAATGTGCACTCTTCATGGGAAAAGAAAGACTAGCAATGATTCCATTGCACCCAATTTTGGTTGACCAACCATTTATGCAATGGGGATTGGACTTCATCGGGGTCATTAACCCAAACTCAAGCCAAGGCCACAAGTGGATTCTCATGGCAACAGACTATTTCACCAAGTGGAACGAAGCAGAAGTGCTCAAAGAAGCAAATGAGTCTAGCATACTAGACTTTTATGAAGGAATACTAGACTTTTACGAAGGAATAGTGACCAGGTTCGGTGCGCTAGCCACTACCATATCAGACAATGCATTGGCATTCATAGGTTATAAGATTACAGAATGGGCTGTCAAGAATGGAATCTATTTGAGCACCTCTTCAAATTATTACCCGCAGGGTAATTGACAGGCAGAGTCCACGAACAAGAATTTGCTAAGAATCATTAGAAGGAATCTAAATGAAAACCAAAGGACATGGCATACCAAGCTAAAATCAGCATTATGGGCTGACAGGATAACACCAAAGAGATCTACAAGTAATTCTCCCTACAAGTTGGTCTATGGGAAAGAGGCAGTATTGCTTATATCATTAGAATTGCCAGCATTGGAGCTCATGAAGCAGTTGGAGTTGTCTGAGTTCGAACCAATAGAGGCCAGATATGCAGAGTTGATGGAATTAGAAGAAATTAGAGAATATGCAGTTCAGATGATTGAGAAGGATCAGGCCTTAGTAAAAAGATGGTTTGATAAGAAGGCAAGAGTAAAGACCTTCCAGGAAGGGGACCTAGTTCTAAAATGGGATGCAGATTAGGCAAAACTAGGAAAGCATTCCAAGTTTGATGCCATTTGGAGTGGCCCCTACATGGTCACAGGATGTAAAAGTAGTAATTCCTTCCAATTGTCTACATTGGATGGAGAAGAACTCCCGATTCCGGTTAACGGAATCTACCTTAAACATTGCTACTAAAAGGGAAAGGGTTTACCCTTGTAAATATTAGCCTAGATTTCAATTCCTCTAAGTGCATATGCACATTGTCTTGTTGTAGTTAGGTTTCAATTTCCCTAAGTGCTCCGGCACAGGTTTTATTGCTTCAGGTTGAATTTCTATAGTTTAGCATGCTCTCGAAGGAGGAGTTGTGGTATCAGGCTCGGGATCAGAGATCAAGTTTGTTTCATGTTATTGCTTATGACTCCATGCCCAATGGATTGCTAAAAGGCCACTGATCTTCTACCTAGTAGGCAGGCGACCCCGTTGAGTCACCAAATTGTTGTATATATCTTTCCCCTTGGGTAGATATGGGAAAAACAGAAGGTAAAGGGCGCACGACATAAGGTGTCAACATGAAGAAATTTACACCTTGGCGCAGGTAAAGGGCGCACGATATAAGGTGTCGACATGAAGAAATTCACACCTTGGCACAAGTAAAGGTCACACGACATAAGGTGTCGACATGAATAAATTCACGCCTTGGCGTAGGTAAAGGGCACACGACATAAGGTGTCGACATGAAGATATTCATGCCTTGGCGCAGGTAAAGGGCGCACGACATAAGGTGTCAACATGAAGAAATTTGCACCTTGGCACAAGTAAAGGGCACATGACATAGGGTGTCAACATGAAGAAATTCACGCCTTAGCACACGTAAGAGTATGTCTACATAAGGATGGATGCGCTGAGGTGCATCTTCAGGAGGTGCAACATTTTGAGCGTTGACACCCTGACAAAAAGCAAACACTGACGCAGATATTCAAATGGCCATAAATTTTCACAAGGAGCTCAGATTCATGCAAGGTTGGACTTTTCAGAAATCTTATGAAGTCCTCTATATAGTTTGCCACTTTTTTGGTTTGTTAGGGTTCTCACCTACCACCATAATGAGATGAATTAAATGTAACCTGGAGGTGGTTGGGGTAAATTTGGAATTCCTCTCTCTTCCCTCTCTCATTCTTCCTATAAATTGTAAGGAGGGGCTTCTTTCTAAAGGTTGGACATTCTTGTTTTTCCCCTCCCTCCTTCTCTTTGGCAGGTGAATTTTTGGAGTTCAAACCTCCCATCTAAAACTGTAATGCAACTTTTCCTCTTGGCATTTTGTAGTATATTGTATCAATCTTTGGAGAAAATAATGCATGTCTGTGGATGATTCTCAACCCTATCTGTGTTCATTTACATCCTCCTGATCTTTCACTACAATTTTTGTTATCTTTGCATGATCTTACATTGCATTTTAATGGTTTGTGTTTATTGGTAGGATAGGTGTTCTTCATTCCTCGGTGCATCACCTTTATTAGTTTAGATTTATTTTTTATGCATATTCTTACCCTGTCTACTTGGAAATTTAGTTTAGGTTTTTTCAATAAATCCTCTGCATTTTTATGTGTGCATCTGAATAGAGGAATAGGAACCGGCCTTCATCTGGAGAGCTTTTCTGATTTTACAAGGTCCTACACTTGGGAAAAGCTCCATGTTATGCAATCGCACTGAGAGTCTCAACCCATTGAGTTGCAGAAATTCAGGGGTGATGTGGTTCACCATCAACACAACCTAGGTTTAGTTAGGAAAAGTAAAGGAATAAATTATTTTTTTAAGTGTTCCTAACAAAAATTCCAGAGTCCATTACAACGGTTACCAAACATCCTACACAACACTAGGAGAGAGAAATTCATCCCTAGCGTAAATATATTATCTTCTTGTGGGGTGCGTGAAGAAAATTTCCCCAAGTTTGGAAGAGAGGCGTGGAAATGAACCTTTCTTCTGGGTGCGGAAGAGAGGTGCAGGCGAAACTCTTATTCTCCTGGGTGCACAAGACAGGTGTGGAAGAGACTCATTCTCTCCCAAGCATCCAATATGGGCCCAGGCATGCAAGATGGGCATGCAAGAGGTACATTGTTTCATGGGTGTGTAATACATGCATGCAAGAAGCTCTGGGCACAACAAGACGGGCGTGCAAGAGGTTCTAGGCATGCAAGACAGGTGCACAAGAGGCGTTTCCTCTTTTGTAAACTTCAGAAGTCCATAACTTTTGATATGGAGCTCTGTTTTTGGAAAACAAGGAATTTTCATAAATCTCTCAACGTTCTCTTTGCACATAAATATTAAGAATTTAATTTGGATAAATTTTTATGGGTCAATTTTGACAAAACACTCTGTAGGCTTTTAAAATGAAAACTGGTAACGTTTGACTTATAAAATTTTGTTCAATTCGACATCGTTCCTTTCTCAACATGCCAAACAGACATGGGGGGTTGCTCTTAGAGTAATTTAGGATGGATTGTAAGGGTTTATTTATGGATTTAATATTAATTTTAAATTCTCAATTTTGATAGCAAAATGACTGCAATTTTTCCTTTGTTCAATTGGAAAGGATTCTTAACCATTTCTGAAGTGGTTTAGCTTGTTTGGGGTCATTTTAATCCTACTAAGTTCAATTTAATGTTTCATTGTTGTAGGGGTCATTCTGTGAATTTTGAATAAAAACATTTTCCATTTTGAAAACATCTAACCGCGATCCAAAACAAATAGATTTGTTTACATTTACCAAATTCAATAATAAATTCATTCCAAAACACTCTAATTTATTAAGTTGATTCAAACAAGGTATTCAAATGCCAATTTACAAATTCAGATTTTTCAAACATTCATTACTGTAAAACAAAGCATCATGACATTTCAACATACATATTCACTTTTCTTTTTTTTCCAACCAAAGGTTTCATAATGCATTGCAAACACAGATTTCCAATGAGCACCAAATCATTTGAACAAGGTAACAACTTCCATTAATTCAAAAATGATTTATTTAAATCTTTCTCATTTCATTCCTCAATTTCAATATATAGAATACAAAATCCTTCTCATACATTCCAAAAATAGAAAACCAAATTCATCTCTTTCACATTTCAAATTTCAACTTGCATAGCCATAACAAAACATCTTTCCATTGTCAATGATATACAAGGTCATCCACTTCAAATTGGAATAGAGTTACAATAAATGATAATCAAAACAAGGACTGTCAAAATTGTCTTTTACTTTACTCCCGAATAGTAGCATGAAGATCCTCCATTTATTTCAATTTGATCACAAAAAAGGCAGGGGAAAGGCAATGCTCTCCACCCAACCAAGACATCCAATGAAAGGATAATCCATCCTTCTTCACTTTCCCCCGAACGCCAACCACAATGTAATAGAAAATGTGTTTCAACTCATGGCAACAACAGGCTTCCACAAAAAAACAAGCAATCTCATACATTCAACACACACTCTAAAACATAATGTAGTTTGCAATCACATGACAACAACAAACAAAACTCAGGCTTCATCATGCAAGCTAAAGGAGTAAGAACTATGTGGGAAGCTACTTATGCCTCCCAAAGGGAAAATGGGTATCACCACCTGAAAGAAAACCTCCATAATATATATCATTTCAAATCCCTAACATGCCCTTATGCCTACCCCTATTATCCCATATTCCTCACATTTCCTTATGCCTCCCCAACCTCTTATGGCACCCCATAACGAGTAAAGAAATGCAAGCTATTTATTTGTAAGGTGGAACCAAAATCCCAACTCCCTCCACACTTATACCTCCCTAAAGCACTTATGCCTCCCCACAAGAATCCCCATAGTCTTCTCCTACACCATACCTAGTCCCGCTACCCAACCAGCTAACAAGTAATATCAAAACATCCACAAGATTTACATATGCATAAATAAGAGAAGAACATTTTAAAGAGCCAAGATCCTACCTCTCCATGATGGAGTTTGTTCCAAAGTTCCAAACAACAAGCTTTACAATGTAAAACAGTCCAAGATCAATAATCGACAAGCATTCAACCATCTCCAACTTTCTCAAAAAAAATTACAAGAGATCCCAAAACCAAAATAATTCACCCAAAATGAAGCAATGCAAGGTGAAGTAACCCCCAAAACAAGCCAAGGAATTCGAATATATTGAAGAGGAAAAAGAAGAGGATGAGGTGGATCCATGTGGGATGCCACATCACACATCCTCAACTCCAACTCATAAGTCAACTTCAATCTCTAAGGAACAATAAATAAGTAGGTGAATAAATGACAGTTTACTTACACACTCCAAAACAAGCCCACACCCCAAAGGACTGAAATTAAAATCATGTAAGAAAGTGCAATTAAAACATTCAATTTGACTTACAAAAATGAATAAAGAAGGGCTAAATTTTACTCTCCAACCATAGGTAAGGTTGGTATATAAATTAAGAGGCATGGGACAAGTTTAACTTGTCCCACAAGTCTCCAAAATCAGCCTCCAAGGATAATTTCGAATTTCAAAGAAGATGGAGTGTTTTCATACTCCAAAATCAACCTACCCATCTCTTACACATCACTTACACATTTCCTTACAACACTTTAATTTTAGGCCAACAACTCTAATAATTACTTTCTTATATCCCAATTTGATTAATTGTTTTTTAACAATATGATTACTCACATTATTTAGCACACCATTTAATAAATAAGGAAAGGGGTCAAAGAACCACAAAATAAACACATGCAACATTAAACCAAGCAAAGTAAATAAAAGAAACATAAAATCCCTTAGTCAAATTTGAAGGTGATCCCCCCCATGGGAATCCCTAACAACTATCAAACACACACAAACAAATAAAGTTGGCATGGTGACCTTGTTGAATTCATCTATAATTCCAAAGTGGTTGGTCTCCAATCCTCCGATGTGTGTTGTGATATTTTAACCTACAAAACACAAATACCTCCTTTGGCCTCGTGGCCATATCAAAACATCCAAATGAATATAATATAATTTCAAAATCATTAATATATATATAAATCACAAAAACATCCAGACAATCAACAATATCACTTACAATCTCATCATTAACTATATAATCATCAATTTTAAATTCAACTTTCTCGTTCTACTCAATATATCCAAATATCACATGTCCTAACAACATCCATATATATATATATATATATATATATATATATATATATATATATATATATATATATATATATAACCATGTCCAATATGATGTCAACATCTTATAAAATGTCTCTAACAATCATCATGCATCATATATTAATCAGAGTAAAAATAATCCATGATTTGACATCTAACACCATACTAAATCAAAACTATAATATTGTCCATAATATAATCAGCAGTATCATGATCAATATCAAAAGTGTTGAAGGGAAGTGGGCACTACATCCCCCTCCCCTTAGACTCGACTTCCTCTTGGAAGTCACTGGAAAGAGAGATAGGAACAAATGCAATAGAAAAAGGATCACTCTATTATGGGATTGTTTGCTTACAACAAGTGTGGGTATATAGAACCTAAGTTTGGTCCAATTTAATTCAGCAAGAAGAAGGGAGATTGCAAGGGATGAGTTCTAAACTTTATTCATGCAAGGCTACGGACACTTAAATCTAGAGAGTAAATTTACGCTATCAACCAAGATACTACACATAACAATATAACATGAAGAGTTAAAAAGAGTCTTAAGAGTAACCACCAAGTAGCGGAATAATAAGGAAAATTCCATGAGTTGAGAAAGACCACATAGTTTCCCAAGGAATACAACATACTATAGTAATAGAAATTAAGGTTTCCACTAGGGTTAAATTATGCTTTCATAGTTTGTTGTTAAGGCCAGGCTAGCAGAATCAACCAAGACCAAAAGTTTGTATGAGAGACATGTTTACTCAAGTTCCCAAAATTTAAGGTCACACAAGATGAGGTTAATCATCAAGGAAGGACACCTAAATCAGCAAGAATTTACAATCGAGGAACTATTTATGGAAAACACTTCTATAACTCAATTAGGGTATGGTCAAACTTTCATGGTAAAATTAAGCAATTCCATGACCACAAGGTTTCCTATAGTCTGATTTTTCTCTACACTTTTGTTTTAAGAATCAAACACACCACACCAACCAAATCTAGAGACATCAACCATTTAGCAAAATAATATAGATATTATATATATATATATCCCCTAGCAACTAACATATCAATACAAGAAGTACCATTCTCAATAATACAATGGGATTCATTTATCTTATTTCCTTATCAATCTCGGAATAACCACAAAGAGAGCACAAGCATATATTGTAACACCAGAGACAACTCATGGTCTCTAGGGAGAAGAACAAGTAACATGGTGGTCCAACAACAATACAAGGTGCATCATATCAAAAGTGAGTAACAACGTATGAAAACATCTTGTGCTTTCCTTCCCAATGACAAGGGAGGCAACAACAACAATGTGTCTCAAGAAGAACAAGAAGAAAAGAAGACTTCCCAAAGTTATGGCATATCCTTAACATATGTTGCCTTAAAATTACAATAACTTAGGTCTCCAAGGACAAGACAACACACAAGGAGGTTGACTTCTCAAACAAGAGGTAACTCTCAATCCAAAAATACCACAACTCACACTCATGGCGAGATACGGGATGATAAGGGTATGATGACCCAAAAATCCCACAAGAAAGGCACATACATCTATGAACAAGAAAATACTAAGAAAATAGAACACATTACTAACCACTAGGTGTTTCACAATACCAGGTAGGCGAAAGAACCATAGGTTCAACTATGCATTGCACTCAATACACATAAATCTTACTTATTTTATAACTCAACTAAATAAGTCAAAAGTTGTATAGTTTTGTTTTTTAAGCACATTCCTTTACGATTTTTCTTAATTAAAATATTCCTTCCTATTATGACATCACAGGTTTACATGTTATAAGGAGAACCACTAAGGTGGCCATGATATCCCACCATTCTGTAAATGGCAGAAAAGAGAAAAAGTATTTATTTTACTCCTAGGGGAGGTAGAATGGACAATTTTTTTTCCCTTTCTGTTCTTCTACATGGTTTTTATTTCTTCTATTAATGTACCAAGGTTAAAGCAATGCACCATTTTCTCTTTCTATGTTCCAGTTTATTTGTTAAGCTTCAAGACAAAATATCCTCAATTATAGTTTTATGATGTTTGGGTGAGTCAGCTTGTCAATTAAAAATTAAATGAGAAGGAAGGGTAAACATATCACAATATTACTTTTATGGAAAACAACATATCACGTTTTTAATTCTAAAGGAATAAGAGGAATTCAACATAGCAACACATTATTAATTCTGTAAGAACTAGGAAACAATCAATCAACATGGATCACAACAATATTTTGATATTTTTCCACTAATTACAAGTACCTTAAAACATTCCTAGTGGGTTCTACAAGTTCTCAAAATAATTTACAAGGAAGGCCCATTTAAGAAGCATAATTACCTTTTACTGACCTCCTAGGGTTTAACAATGTTTGTTGTTTTGGCAGAAAACACTTTACTCACATGATAAGACAAAAAAACTTTTCAAATATACACCCATATTACCACAGGCTACCATCAACCAAAAAATCAGAATGACAAGGAAATATTTTAACTATAAGAACACCACATAATCATTAAAAAGCATCAAATGTAAGCAGCCAATCAACTGTCTATTCAACATGACTTTTACGACCAAGAGTTACAGTTTCACATGAAGGATCACATTATAAAATACCACTGAGATTAAATCATCAAGGTCTAATTACACTAATATCTCCATAGCAGCATGGTCCAAAAGACTCAAAGCATCTATAAGTGTCTCCACGTAATTCAAAGTTAATAGGTCATAGAGTGTTATTCATAGTAACTTGTAACAGTCAAGGAAAGGGTAGGCTTATTTATAGGTCAAGAGGGAAAGCAAACACACTTAATTGACACACGCAATACTCAAATGGGAATTAATTCTAACCATAATTACCAAGATGCATAAAAACCTCAAGTCACTATTTTATATAATGAAATAAGGAAATCGTAATAAAACTTAGCATGCCATCGAAAAGAAGCCACTACTAGAAACACACTTTTCCACTAACATCCAGAGCTAGCCAAAAGCAACTCGATCCTAACATAATTCATCAGCCCACAATTAAACACCTCTACTTTGATGAGGTTCAAGCTCTTACCGGATTGTAAGAGAATCACCACCATTGCTAACATACTACCAACTAGAATGCACAACACACTGATCTCTCTATCTATCAAGGTCAAGAAATGAAAAATTCGCTCTAAGATCCTAGAAAACCTCAAGGTTCTATGCATCCAAAACTAAGGCATAACTTTAAGAACCTAAGAAGACATTCTAGACACCAAGGGTGTACCCCCATATGATGAAATGTCACAATACAAGAAGCATAGAACTATCTTATCATCATGCAAGAAGGAACAACATAAAGAGCTCCGAGTCACCAGTCAAAATAAAATCCAAGAAATGTCTACAATCAAGGAAAGTGGCTAAGTAGCTACATTGCAAAGTCTTAAAATTCTTGCAAAAATATAAATAACTAAAAGAGCCTCAAACCTTCTCAATCCAATCATAAAATAAGATGTTGGTCCTTGATAAAATAACACAAGATTATAAATGTAAAACATAAAAGTTAACACCACATTCACTCCACAACCCTTCATGGCCACCAATAGGGGTACTCTGCCTCAAGGTCAATTCTAAGGACACATACCCAGGATTGGATCCAAAATGACACTCAGACTTAATGTCCACTCTCCCATACGCGTAACAAAATGGAAAAACTGACAACCAAACCATCTTTCATAACCACTGAAGGAAGGAAGCTCTAAACAACTCTTAATTAACTCTTCTCGACCCTAGATCACAATTACTATTGTCCAACCATAAGAATCACGCCATACAATTTATCATTCCAACCAATCCAATAAGGAAGGGTCTTAAAAGGGCTTAACACATCATATAATTAAATCAAGATTTAGGACTTGTAAAACAACACATTTTCAAAGGAGAACCAAGTTTCCACGACGCTAGAAATTCACAAAATTCAATTTAATTAAACATTCTTCGTTACGTGGGTTTAGAAAAAATTCCACTAAGTAGGCACAACAACTCAAACAACTTATTATTTTATTATGATTTTAATTCTGGTAGTTCAAATGAACAGAGTAATGTCATATTTCTTCATACGTATTTTTGTTCAATTTTTTTAAACAAGGTTGTTTTCTAGATTTAAAAGTGTGTTAGGTTTATAGTTCATGTCCTAAGTTTTCTAGTGTGGCTAAGGGTCCAAGATTTGAACCCACGAATCTAATACCAAGTGTAACACCTCCCAAATACTCCCCACTCAAGACCAAAAACAACCTAGGTTTAGTTAGGCAAAGTTAAGGAATAAATTATTATTTTTAAGTGTTCCCAACAAAAATTCTAGAGTCCATTACAACAGTTATCAAACATCCTACACAACACTAGGAGAGATAAATTCATCCCTAGCATAGATAGATTATCTTCTTGTGGAGTGCACAAAAGAAAATTTACCCAGGTGTGGAAGAGAGGTGCATAAATGGACCTTTCTTCCGGGTGCGGAAGCGAGGCGCGGGAAAAACTCTTATTCTACTGAGTGCACAAAACGGGCGTGAAAGAGACTCATTATCTCCTGAGCACACAAGATGGGTGCGCAAGAGGCACACTTTCTCATGGGCATGCAAGAAGGGAGTGCAAGAAGCTCTAGGTGCGCAAGACGGGTGTGCAAGAGGTTCTAGGCACGTAAGACAGGTGAGCAAGAGGATTTTCCTCTTCTGCGAACTTCAAAAGGCCATAACTTTTGATAGGGATCTTTGTTTTTGGAAAACAAGGAATTTTCATAAATCTCTTGACGTCCTCTTTGCACAGTAACCTTAATATTTTAATTTGGATAAATTTTTAAGGCTCAATTTTGAGAAAATGCTCTTCATGCTTTTAAAATGAAAACTGGTAAAATTTGACTTATAAAATTTTGTTCAATTTGGCCTCCTTCCTTTCTCAACATGCCAACAGACATGGGGGGTTTCTATTAGAGGAATTTAGGATGGATTGCAAGGGTTTATTTATGGATTGAATATTAATTTTAAATTTCTCAATCTTGAAAGAAAAACGACTGTAGTTTTGCCTTTGTTCGATTTGAAAGGATTCTTAACCATTTCTTAAGTTATTTAGCTTGTTTGGGGTCATTTTAATCCTATTAAGTTCAATTTAATGTTTCATTTTCTTATTAATTGTTGTAGGGGTCATTCTGTGAATTTTGAATAAAAACATTTTCCATTTTGAAAACATCTAACCGTGATCCAAAACAAATAGATTTGTTTACATTTACCAACTTCAATAATAAATTCATTCCAAAACACTCGAATTTATTAAGTTGATTCAAACAAGGTATTCAAATGCCAATTTACAACTTCAGATTTTCCAAACATTCATTTCTGCAAAACAAAGCATCATGACATTTCAAAATATATGTTCACTTTTCCTTTTTTCCAAACAAAGGTTTCATAATGCATTGCAAACATAGATTTCCAATGAACACCAAATCAATTGAACAGGGTAACAACTTCCATTAATTCAAAAATGATTTCTTTATATCTTTATTATTCCATTCATCAATTTCCATATACATAATACAATTTACTTCTTATACATTCCAAACATAGAAAACCAAATTCATCTCTTTCACATTTTGAATTTCAACTTTCATAGCCATAACAAAACATATTTTCCATTGCCAGTAATATACAAGGTCATCCACTTCAAAGTGGAAAAGGGTTACAATAAATAATAATCTCAACAAGCACTGTTAAAACTATCTTTTACTTTACTTCTAAATAGCAGCATGAAGATCCTCACTTTATTTCAATTTGATCACAACAAAGGCAGGGGAAAGGCAATACTCTCCACCCAACCAAGACATCCAATGAAAGGAGAATCCAATCCTTTTTCATTGGCCCTCGAGCCCTAACCAAAATGAAATAAAATATGTGTTTCAATTCATGGCAACAACAAGATTCCACAAACACACAAGAAATCGCACACATTCAACACATAGTCTAAAACATAATGCAGTTTGCAATCACACGAAAACAACAAACAAAACTCAGGCTTCATCATGCAAGCCAAAGGAGTAAAAAACTATGCGGGAAGCTACTTATGCCTCCCAAAGGCAAAATGGGTATCACCACCTAAAAGAAAACCACCAAAATATATATCATTTTAAATCCCTGACATGCCCTTATGCCTACCCCTATTACCCCATATTCCTCACATTTCCTTATGCCTCCCCAACCTCTTATGGCACCCCATAATGAGTAAAGAAATGAAAGCTATTTATTTGTAAGGTGGAACCCAAATCCCAACTCCCTCCACACTTATACCTCCCCAAAGAACATATGCCTCCCTACAAGAATCCTGTCATCACCAATCCGGTACTGTGATAATTTTTTACCGAAAAACTCCTCGTGTTATGATTATTTACTAATGCATAGCTTTTAGTTTGGTGGATGGAATCTGGAAACACAACCACAAACAAAACACAAGAATACCATAGACTATTATAAGAAGAAATGATGATAAATCTGAAATATCTATGTAAATTATAATATTAACATGAAATTGTTACAATCTCACCCATGAGGTACTTCAAGTGTTACTGACTTCACTTGCCTTCCACCAATACTATGGGAGAAACTTCACAATTACACCTCTTAATGGCTTCTTTAACACACCTTCAAAATGATGGCTTCCTTTACACACTTTCTCATACAATATTTTTCACTACTACTTTCTATGCTAAATGAGGGGGGTGGCTTCTTTATTTATAGAACTTCCAGGCTTATCCATCTTATCTCTAAGATAGGATAAGAAATTCATTCTGACGAATCATATTCCATACCTTAACTCTTATCTATACATGTAAGCTTATCTTTTACGATAAGATAAACCTTATCATTTCATATGGGTTCCACATTTTTAGACTTTTTACAAATAAAATACACAAAATATTTATTGCCTCACTCCTTGTCCTTATTACCAATATAATATTTCTAATTCCTAATCATGTAAACCCTACTTGTCTACTTACCCCAACTTTGACATTTTAATATTACCGGACCACTTACGACAAATATTTTCTTTTTACCACAACATTCCTATTATACTTTTGACTATTACCATACTATACATTATTGGCGGCATCGTACTGGCAGTGTCGTTATCTTCTATTAGACGTTACTTAACAACATCCTATTCCTAATACATACATTAATGAAATAGAAATTACGGAGGAAAATTTTAGTGTCGACATCTTCCCCCTTCCTAGCTTCTACTCCGTCCTTGGAGTAGACTATTTTGTTGCTTGGAAAATCTTCAACTTGTCGTGGTTGACCCATTTCGTAATGGGAGTGCCATCCAATTCCTCTAGTCGATACGTACCATTTTCATGCACAGCTGCTATTTTGTAGAGCCCCATCCATTTTGGAAGAAATTTCCTCTATCTTATTTTTTTGTATCTAAAATCATATACTACAACCAAATCATTCACATGAAATAGAGACCAATGGATCTTTTGATCAAAGTATTCCTTCTGCTTCATTTTCTTCTTATAGCTTGTATCCTTCGCTATTTCCCTCATTTCCTCTAGCAAATGAAGATGTACCAACCTTTCTTTTACTAAATCACTTTTATCCATCCTTTCATTTTTCATAACTCTCACAATGGGAATATCAAACTCAATAGGAAGAACTAGAACAATACCATAAGCCAACTGAAATGGGGAGTATCCTGTTGTTGACTTTGATATGATCCTATATGCCCACAATGTTGCATCTAGGAAATCATCATCGTCACAAGATGAACCTAAACCATTATAGGCTCGAGAGAGTGCATCTGCATTGACATGCTTCTTTCTTGGCCTATCTATAATATCAAATTCAAATTCTTGTAGAAAAATTATCCATCTTGTTATCCTCCCTGATGGGTTAGGCTTATTTACAATATATTTTAGAGCCTGATGATCTGTTACAACTATAAATTTTTTACCTAACAAGTAATTCCTAAACTTCTTTACAACAAAAATGATAGCTAGAGCCTCTTTTTTAGTTACAGTATAATTTACCTTAGCACTGCTCATTTGTCTGCTCCCAAAGTAAACTGGATGATCATTCCCATTTTCATCCTTTTCGCTCAGAGTACTTCCTAGTGCTGCATCTGAGGCATCAGTATACACAATGAATGGCTTGCTCCAATCTAGATTATTTAAAACAGAGGAAGACACCAGGCTTCCTTTAGTTGTTCAAAAGCTTCATGGTGTTCATAAGTAACATCCTTCTTCAAGAACTGGGTTAGTGGCTGTTCAATTTGAAAAATTCTTGATGAACCTTCTATGTAACCCACATGGCCTAAAAATGATCTCAACTTACTTCTATTCATAGGAAATGGTAACTCTTTGATTTTTGAAACTTTATCAGGATCAGTACCAATACCATCTCTAGATACAACATGCCCTAACAAAACACCTTTAGAATATCCAAAGACACACTTTGTAGGTTTAGTGAGGCTTGTGCTTCATCTAACCTTTGAAATGTTGTCTCCATCTGGTGGTGCAGGTGGTCCATCTTGCTCCCATAGATGTAAAAATCATCCAAAAATACTTTGATGAAGTTCCCAATGTAGGGTTCAAACACCCTATTCATCAAGCATTGGAATGTTTTTGGAGCATTACACAACCCAAAAGGCATAACTCTATAAGCAAACATTCCCCAAGGAGTGGTGAGCGTGGTCTTTAGCTGATCTTTCTCTGCTATACGGACTTGGTTGTATCCGTTATATCCATCAGCAAAACTATAACACTCCTGGCCAGCTACTTCGTCCAAGATCTGATCTGAGAATGGAAGAGGGTAATGATCCTTCTTTGTTTCCTTATTGAGATTCCTGTAATCAACACAAATGTGTAGCTTCCTATTCTTTTTTATTGAGATCACAATGGGAGAAACCCATTCTGAATTCTCCACAGCAAATATGAATCCTGCATCAAGCAACTTATCTATTTCTTCTTTTACAGTCTTGGAAAATTAGGATTCATTCTATATGGCATTTGCTTTATGGGCTTAGCACCATCTACCAGCTCAATAGAATGTTCTACCCAACTTACTTGACAGAGTTCCTTGTAATCAAAAGTGAATAGGTGTATGTACCTTCAAAAGAGCTGGAGGTAGGATTCCTTCTCACTCTCCATCACAGCATCACCAATCTTTATTTGTTGGAGACGATCATCAATTTCTTCTTCAGATAATTTTATGGGGTCATGAGTCGATGTGACTGGAAGGATATCCATGACCGAAACATCAACCTCACTTTCTTCATCTTCGGTGTCCACTTCACTGGTACTAGAGTAATCAGAAGATAGTCCAATCATCAGTTTCATCACTTGAATCCATAGGTTCTACCTTATGATGCCGAGGGATCATGTTTATCTTCACCCTCTCTCTACCACATCCAAGTGTCATGAATCCTTCATTCCAGTAGTTTCTTGCATGAACTCTCCTTAGCCATGGTCTTCCCAACAACATTGGGTACGCAACAGTACCATTTTTCATCACCTGAAAGTATACCACACATACAACACCCATAACAGATATTGCCACATTTGAAACTACACCTTCTGGTTTAGTTTTTTCCTTATTTAATGACCTTAACATAAGTGTTGAGGGGCGATCAATTTTCAAACCCAACATATTCATTACAGACTCGGTCATTACATTAACTGTAGCACCTCCATCAACTAAGACTTCATGAATTGAAATATCATTACATAATACCTCAGCTTGTGTAGCGTAGGGATCTATCTCTGCCTCCAAAATAGGGACCTCAACTTCCTTCCTTCGTCGAGCATTGAGTCCACTTCGCATCTCCCACCTCTTCTTAGAAGACATAGCCAAGAGTTGACCATATGTAATATTTGCAGGCCTTTTGGACAGATCTTCTAAGATGGAGTATGGTCCTTGTCCCTGTGAAATCAGAAAATCCTGCACACCCAACTTTCTTCTCCTATGTTTCTTACTAGTTTCTCCTTTCATCTTCTTAGGATCATTTCCATCTTGATTATCTTTTTCTTTCTTTCTTTTTGTTACAAACACATCTACTTCATTATTTATGCTCTTATCTATTACATCAAAAGAATTCACAGGTGCTTTTATTTTATCATTATCTCTTGTACCAGATTTAGAAGCTCTATCTAGACAATTATACTTATAATGACCCTTTTTATAACAACCATAACATACAACCTCAAAAATATTTCTTTTTGGACCTCTATCTCCTCCCCGAGAACTAAATTATTTTCCTTGAAGAAGATTAATAGTTAACTGACCCATCTTCTTTAGTAGATCTTCATACTCAGTAGATGTACTAGGAGAAAGATTTGTGCTCATCGAGAGTGGTTGTGGATTCTGGACCAAAGGTGCTAGTGTAGGCTCTACTTTAGAAACAATTTCTTTGGGCTCCTCTTCCATGCTTTCTTCTTGCCTTCTTGTAATCTCCTTTTCTTGTTCAATGGTATCTGGGCGGTCATACTTCACTCGTTGTCTGATCTCTGGCTTCATCCCAAGAATGAAGTGCTTACAGGGGAGATTATCCACGCCATTCATCAACCCATCCGCTAATCCTTCCTTCCGGATCTAGGCATCGAGCTTCCTCCTTAGCTCTAGAACACGAGTATGATAATATCTTATCTTCTCCTTCTCTTCTTGGGATAGCTTTGTGGTATCAATCATGAGATCTGCATATTTCTGTTGTTCACCAAATTCTTCAAGAAAACTTTCAGTCAATAAATCCCATGAGTTTTTTACATTATCACCTAGTGTTTCAAACCACCTAAGGGTTGAACCATCCAAAAAGGTAGGAAAAAATTCAGTCCATTGTTCCCTTCTTATAAGGCCATTACAAATACAAGATCGTTTAAACTCTTGAACGAAAGAGGAAGCATTTTTTAATTAGATTGGGCTAAAAAAAATAGGAATCTTCCCCATTTTCAAAAGTAACCACAATGAAATACCAACCCACAAGTACAATCAACAAGGCTTATGTGCACAAATAATTGGAATCACTATAATAGAAAATAGAAGTGACCACGGTAAACTATGGTAAAACTTGACTTACTGCGGTAAAAACTGACTTTACTGTGGTAAACACTATTCAAGTAAAAAGTGAAGTTACTGTGGTAAATACTATTCATGGTAAAAAGTGACTTTACTGCGGTAAATACTATTCACAACAAAAAGTGACTTTACCATGGTAACTACTATGCACAGTAAAAACAAGGTTACCCTCTAAATGATTTTTGACTAAGTGGAAATATCTCTCCAGAAAATCTACCAATGAGGAATGGTCCCGGTAACGAAACCAAAATGTCATCACCAGTCCGGCACTATGATAATTCTTTACCAGGAACTCCTCATGCTATGATTATTTACTATGCACAACTTTTAGTTTGGTGGATGGAATCTGGAAACACGACAACAAATAGAACACAAGAATACCATAGACTATGATAAGAAGGAATGATGATAAATCTGAAATATCTGTGTAAATTATAATATTAACATGAAATTGTTACAATCTCACCCATGAGGTACTTCAAATGTTACTGACTTAACTTGCCTTCCACCAATACTATGGGAGAAACTTCACAATTACACCTCTTAATGGCTTCTTTAACACACCTTCAAAATGATGGCTTCCTTTACACACTTTCTCATACAATATTTCTCACTACTTCTTTCTATGTAAAATGAGGGGGTGGCCTCTTTATTTATAGAACTTCTAAGCTTATCCATCTTATCTCTAAGATAGGATAAGAAATCTACTCTGACGAATCATATTCCATACATTAACTCTTATCTGTACATGTAAGCTTATCTTTTAAGATAAGATAAACCTTATCATTTCATATGGGTTCCACATTTTTAGACTTTTTACAAATAAAATACACAAAATATTTACTACCTCACTCCTTGTCCTTATTACCAATATAATATTTCTAATTCCTAATCATGTAGACCCTACTTGTCTACTTACCCCAACTTTAAAATTTTAACATTACCAGACCACTTACGACAAATATTTACTTTTTACCACAACATTCCTATTATACTTTTGACTATTACCGTACTATACATTATTGGCGGCGTCGTACTGGCAGCGCCGTTATCTTCTATCGGACGCTACTTAACAACATCCTATTCCTAATACATACATTAATGAAATAGAAATTACGGAGAAAAATTTTAGTGTCGACAATCCCCATAGTCTTCTCCTAGACCATACCTAGGTCATCTACCCAACCAACCAACAAACATTATTAAAACATCCACAACATTTACATATGCATAAATAAAATAAGAACATTTTAAAGAGCCAAGCTCCTACCTCTCCATAATGGAGTTTGTTCCAAAGTTCCAAACAACAAGCTTTCTAATGTAAAACAATCCAAGATAAATAATCCACAAGCATTCAACCATCTCCAAATTTCTCAAAAAAAATTGCAAGAGCTCCCAAAACCAAAAGAAGTCACCCAAAATGAAGCAATGCAAGGTGAAGTAACCCCCAAAACAAGCCAAGGAATTCAAATATATTTAAGAGGAAAAAGAAGAAGATGAGGTGGATCCATGTGGGATGCCACATCACACATCCTCAACTCCAACTCATAAGTCAACTTCAATATTTAAGGCACAATAAATAAGTAGGTAAATAAATGACAATTTACTTACACACTCCAAAACAAACCCACACCCCAAAGGACTAAAATTAAAAGCATGTAAGAAAGTGTAATTAAAACATTCAATTTGACTTACAAAAATGAATAAAGAAGGGCTAAATTTTACTCTCTAACCATAGGTAAGGTTGGTTTATAAATTTAAGAGGCATGAGACAAGTTTAACTTATCCCACAAGTCTCCAAAATCAACCTCCAAGGACAATTTCGAATTTCAAAGAAGATGGAGTGTTTCATACTCTAAAATCAACTTACGCATCTCTTACACATCACTCACACATTTCCTTACAACACTTTAATTTTAGGCCAACAACTCTAATAATTAATTTCTTATGTCCCAATATGATTAATTGACTTTTAACAATATGATTACTCATATTAATTAACAGACCATTTAATAAATAAGGAAAGAGGTCAAAGCACCACAAAATAAACACATGCAACATTAAACCAAGGAAAATAAATAAAAAAACATAGAACCTCTTTGTCACAATTGAAGGTGATCCCCCCATGGGAATCCCTAATAACTATCAAACACACAAAAATAAATAAAGTTGCCATGGTGACCTTTGTTGAATTCATCTAAAATTCTAAAGTGGTTCATCTTCAATCCCCCGATGTGTGTTCTTATATTTTAACCTGTAAAACACAAATACCTCCTTCGGCCTTGTGGACATATCATAACATCCAAATGAATATAATATAATTTCAAAATCATCAATATATATATATATATGAATCACAACAACATCCAGACAATCAACAATATCACTTACAATTTCATCAGCAACTATATAATCATCAATTTTAAATTCAATTTTTCCGTCTACTCAATATATCCAAATATCACATGTTCTAACAACATCCATAAATATATATAACCATGTCCAACATCATGTCAAAATCTATATAAAATGTCTCTAACAATCATCATGCATCATATATGAATCAGAGTCAACAATAATCCATGATCTGACATCTAACACCATACTAAATCAAAACTATAATAATGTCCATAATAAAGTTAGTAGTATCATGATCAATATAAAAAGTGTCAAAGGGAAGTGGACACTACACATAAAATTGGTCTAGCACTCAAGAGAGCAATTTGTTTAACCAGGAAGTTTACATGTAGACTATAGTCTAGGTAAGTAAAAGGGTAAGTGCACCAAGATGGTGGACAAAAAAGGGGTCATAAGTGGATGTCATATTGAAAAAAACATCGAAATCTCAACTTGTAGTGATTATTAGCAATATGCGCACTCAAAATTAGAAAAAATTATATAAATATGAATCGTAGTATCCAGAATCTAGTTTCTAAAATACTATTTTTTTTTAAAATGGACAATTTTAGCTATATTAAACACTTAAAATTATATGACTTGGTTTTTTTTTTTGAAAAAACCTATAAGATTGTAGTCCATTTACCTACGATTTGAATGACCAAATCTTTTTTTTTTTATCCTTTGGTGAAGAGTAAGATGTAGTTCTCTATCTTGAGATGAATTTTATTTTGTATTTTTTCAAGCAATATTTTTTATGATTTTTTTTTGTGAAAGTGGTCTAAAAAGATTTAGAAAACGGAGCACTTTCCGTTTTCCCACCTTAACAATATCAAAGTCAAATATATTTTTTAACGTGTATAAAATTTCTCCACACTTGGGATGCTATAAGTTTTATCACATTTAGATAAGCAAAACAAAATTTGTAATCTTAAACGTAGACATGAACATTCACGGAAAAAATGTATTAAAGACCTATTGTTAGTAAAAAAATATAAAATGATATTTATCTTATTCTATTCATTTTAAAATCAATATTTTTACGAAGCTAACAGACTCTCCTACACGATTGCACCATTTTTGTGAAAAAATTTCAATTTTTTAGTATGGTTCAAGTCTATGGAAGAGAAAATTTGAAGTTTTTTGACCCTTTACACTTCATAATGACCTTACATAGCTTTGGTTGGTGAAAAACAAAGATTTCCCGAGTCATAGGGTTGTATTTGATAATACATATAGGACTGCAGTCACGTTTGACAAACTGTGATTGCGGGTTTTTAAACAAGAACAGTAATTGCACTTTATAAACCATGAGTGTGGTTTATAAAGCATGATCGCGGTTCATAAATCATATTTATACGCATCCCAACATTCTAATTACCATGTGATTTTTACTGTTTGACTTTACTATACAAATTACTACAAAATTCTGTCGTTTTCTACACGTTTTTCTTATCAACGGAAGTAAAACATCATGGGAGACAAGAAACAAAGTCAAAAGAGGAAGTCATTAAGTAAAAAACACCAAACGAATTAGAGGAAAATAGATTTCAAAATGTTGAGTGAATGCGGAATCTTCATGAATCAAGAAGAGGTTCATCTCTAACCCCTACTATTATAAGCAATGAGGAACCAAGTAATGTTTCTACTATCAATGTTGAAGTTGAATTAAATACTCATGATGAAGATTTTTTGTTGTCAATGTTGAATAATAATTAAATACTCGTGATGTAGCAAATGTTGAAATTGAAGGAGACAATGAAAATGTGAATAAAGAAATTCAGGTTAAAACTTTGGACAGGTAAAATTTGACAAAAACACCTCGGATTTTCCGTAAGAAACCTAATTATTGTATTAAAATTGATGAAAACATTTTGAATCCATTGTGTGAAAATATTTCTGAACGGAAAATCAAAAGAAAAGCTACTGAAATTTGGGATAATCATTTTAAAATTTAAATGATTCCCAAGATGTCAGTTGGTTAGTTTGATGAAATTGAATAAAATGAGACCTACATTAAACACCTTAGGATTGACAACATATAATATATGTGGTAAAACCTCTACAATTGTTGAAAATCTTTATGATGCATATCACACTATTGGTGTCAAGAGACGCACTAGGGATAGTAATATTGTGCGTTGTGTACTTGCTACTAGTGTTGTAAGTGAATTAAAAAAAATAATGTTTGATTACGCAAACAAGTCAAATGTTGCAAGTTAATCGAAAAACTCTAATGAAAGTAATTGAAAGACGTAATATCCTTCAATCATTCAATAACACTAATTTTTGGGTATTTTTTGCCAGAGCACCACGTAAGGACAAATATAATATTGTTGCTATAAGAGAAGTTGTTATTCAATTTTAGCACGATAACACTAGAGTTTCACCTAATACAAAAGATGTAAAATGGAGAGTTGATTTTATTAATCATGAACCACATGTAAAGTATTTCTTAGATATGATTCAAACTCAATTTTTTCGTAATTTTGAATAAGAGCATCTAGAAATTAAAATTAGTCAACGTTTTTTTGAAATGTTAAAACCATTCTATGTGAAAATCAACCACGCTCGCACCACTTGTTGTTGTAGGCAACATGTTGAATTTGTTATGCATTATGCTAAATTTGTATGTATTTTTTCTATTTTGCATTCTGAAACTATGTTATCAGAATGTGGTGTTCAAGTTCCACCAATATCTTCCAGGGATTTCATTCCTATGATATTTTGTGAAAAAGAAGTTAGACATTTTTTTTATAGTCAAGATTGTTTAGATGGAAGTTGTGATACATGTGGTGGATTACCTAAATTGGAAAGTTGCATCCATGAGCAAATTGAAGGTGCAATAGGAAATAATTTAGTTGAGTTTGATAAATATAAATCAGTTGCATACCAGTTGAAAGATGGAAAAGAGTCTAAACGGTGTGAGCTAGTTACAGAACATGTCTATTTTTCAAAATATGAGAAATTTAAGGATGAAATTGTTTATGAGTATGCTAGGCATACACACATAGCTCGATGGTTGGATGAACAGTTCAAGATATGTAAAGACACATTTCCTATTGATATTATTATTTCAATGGTCAATTTTACAGAGAATTACACATTGCAACCACAAATGGAAGTTCAATCACAATATTACAACTCAGTACAAGTTGTCATTTCTGTGCATATAGCATTTATACATTCTTCTGACAGTATAGAGAATGATCAAAAATATTTAAGAGAGTACCACTTTTATATTAGTGATGACCGTACTCATTATACTGAATTTATGCAAGGGTGTTTCTAGTTATTTTATGGAAACTTGTCTAATAGGGGCATCCACTTCAAACAACATTATATATGGTCAGATAATTTTATGTCTTAGTTTAAGAATGCACGAATGTTTTATTGAATTAGCAAGATGCACATCAAGATGGGTCTGTAACATATTTGGAGTTTCACTAAGGTTGGACATGGAAAAGGAGAGCATGATGGTGTAGGGGCATGTGTGAAAAGAGATCTTGCACTTGAGAAGAGCTATAGTACAAAGATGGTGCTAAATTGAAAGATGCAAAGAGCATAGTGGAATGGTGTATTGACAACATGGCTCGAGGTTCTCAAGAAATTTCCACGGTTTACAGATATTTTTGGTTGATAGAGGAACAGTAAATTGCTAACTACAAGGATTATATGACACTCATTGGGTCCAGTGATATGCAATCATTTTGTAGCTTAGACGCTACTTCGTGGGCCACATAGACAAGAAAGTTGACATTTTTTTTACATCTTGTATCGAATTTGACACTGTTGAGTGTGATTCACAAGAATGGGTGGATGGATGGATTTATAGGCCTCTAACTCCACTTCCTAGTTATCAACCTCCACAAGCATTATGACTTGTTTTTGCATATGAACTTGCAACATCCAAGGACTTTGATGAAATTTCGATTTTTGTGTGACAAGGTATTTATGGCTATTTACAATTTTTGTTTTGAGTTATGTCCATTGAAATTTTAATATGTATAATTTAATTTTTTGTTGAAAATCTTGTTTTTAGGACAGGTGTTTGTAGTTATTGCGACATAAGACAATGAAGAAGGAACAAACTATTTCTTATGTCGTTGCATCAAGGAAAGGAAGATGTTAGCTTCTCCTATTATAGATGACGAAGATATTGAGTACCCTACAGAGTCAATGATAGTTACTGGAACTTGGATTCTACAGTATCCATTAAAAAACTCCTATATTTGGGTGTTTGAAGACTTTTAGACACACAGGAAAATACTTTTATATTCGTATCTAGTTCTAGCGACAAATATTCAGCTATATAGATATCGAGGAAGGCCTAATAACAAGATTAGTTGGAAGGTTCGAGAGTCATATCATGAAGCAATCATATCCACTCTTCAGAGTAGATCCGATCCTAATGGTTCATTTGAATGAATTTACAATGCTCAGGTCTGGTATATATAATTTCTTTGGTATATATAAATTTGTTAGTGAGATAAATTTAAGTTCATATATTTTATTAAATTTGTGTATTTTGTATATATCTAGTATGGTTTTGATTTGAAACTTAAATTTATTTCACTAACACTTTTATATGTAGGTTAGTGGTGCCAAAAAAGCTTCCACCTTCACATGGTTGACATTGTGAGTAGAGAATTATAAATTCTCGAGGCCAAGAGAAGATTTCATTATTTTACAAGAAAATAGAAGCAATTAACAATTATTTATGTACCTATGGAGGGGTTTCTTGGCTTCCGAAGGAGGTAGCCCAGAAGGATCTAGAGCTTAGAGAACCAAAAGGACACCTCCCCAAGTGTTTACAAGACCATACCTATGTGTATGCATAGTCAGTTCGGTGCCACGACCCACCATTTGCAAAATATACTGTTTGATAGTCTTACATTGTCTCAAACTACACTATTAGGTGTGTTTGCAAACAATAGGGTAGTGAGAGCACTGGTTGGAGAAGGAAAAAACTGATACAGTCTATTGTAGAGGGTTTGTACGCTGAGGTGTAGGATCAGATGAGATGTCTCTAGGTGCCACAGAGTCTGTGTAGCCACCCGTCGAAGTTGAATGATTTTTTGGTCTCAAGGCTCTTAAGGGACTATGCCTGAACGAGGTAGCCCAGAAGCAATGACATTTTCATGCACTAGTATTTAATTGGCCACTCAGACATGTCAGCGTAGTCAGTTTGGTGGCACTACCCACCGTTTGTAAAATATATCGTTTGACACCCTTACACTGTCTCAAACTACACTATTCAACATGTTTGCAAACAATAGGGTAGTAAGAGCACTGATTGAAGAAGGAAAAAACTGAGATAGGCTATTGTAAAGGGTCCATATGATGAGGTGTAGGATCAAACGAGACATCTCTAGCTGCAACAGAGTTTGTGTAGCCACCCGTCGAAGTTGACCAATTTTTTTGTCTCACAGCTCTTAAGGGACTACGCTCAAACGAGTTAGCCCATAAGCAACGACGTTGTTGTGCACCAAAATGATGCCTCCTTTAGCATTCACTTGGCCACCTAGACATCTCATTGTAGTCAGTTTTGTGCCACGACCCACTGTTTGACAAATATACCGTTCGACAGCCTTACACTGTCTCAAACTACACTATTCAGTGCATTTGTAAACAATAGGGCAACAAGAGCACCGATTGGAGAAGGAAAAAAATGAAATAGGCTATTATAGAGGGTCCCTACATTAAGATGTAGGATCAGACGAGACATCTCTAGGTGCCACATAGTCTGTGTAGTCAACCGTCAAAGTTGAATGATTTTTTGGTCTCAGGGATGTTAAGGGACTATACCTGAATGAGGTAGCTCGGAAGCAACAACGTTGTCAGGCACCAAAAAGACACCTCCTCTAGCATTCACCTTACCACCAAGACATGTCAGGTATAGGCGGTGTGATGCCACGACCCACCATTTATAAAATATACCATTTGGCAACCTTACACTGTCTCAAACTACACTATTCAGCGTGTTTGCGAACAATAGGGCAGCGAGAACACCAATTGGAGAAGGAAAAAACTGAGACAGACTATTGTAGAGGGTCCTTATGCTGAGGTGTAGGATCATACGAGATATCTCTAGGTGCCACGGAGTCTGCATAGCTACCCGTCGAAGTGGAACAATTTTTTTGGTCTCATGGCTCTTATTGGACTATACCCGAACCAGGTATCCTGGAAGCAACGACATTGTCGCGCACCAAAACAATGCCTCCTCTAGTGTTCACCTAGCCACTCAGATGTTTCAGCATAGTTAGTTTGGTGTCACGACCCACCGTTTGATAGCCTTACACTGTCTCAAACTACACTATTATGTGCATTTGTAAACAATAGGGCAGCAAGAGCACTGATTGGAGAAGGAAAAAACTGAGATAGACTATTGTAGAAGGTCCCTACCCTGAGGTTTAGGATTAGACGAGATGTCTCTAGGTGCCACAGAGTCTGCGTAGCCACCTGTCAAAGTTGAACAATTTTTTGGTCTCGCGGATCTTAAGGGACTACGCTCGAACGAGGTATCCCGGAAGCAACGACATTGTCGCACACCAAAACAACACCTCCTCTAGCATTCACCTAACCACTTAGACATTTTGGCATAGTCGGTTTGGTGCCATGACCCATCATTTGTAAATATACCATTTGACATCCTTACACTATCTCAAACTACACTATTCGGCGTTTACAAACAATAGGGCAGCGAGAGCACCGATTGGAGAAGGAAAAAACTGTGACATACTATGTAGAGGGTCCCTACACTAAGATGTAGGATTAGACTAGACATCTCTAGGTGCCACAGAGTCTATGTATCCACCCTTCGAAGTTGAACAATTTTTTGGGCTCAGGGCTGTTAAGGAACTACTCCCAAACGAGGTAGCCCAGAAGCAACGACATTGCCATGTACCAAAAAGACACCTTCTCTAGTGTTCACCTAGCCACCTAGATGTGTACACATAGTTTTTTTGGCGCCATGACCCACCATTTGTAAAATATACCATTTGACAGCCTTACACTATCTCAAACTACACTATTCAGCGTGTTTACAAACAATAGGGAAGCGAGAGAACTGATTGGAGAAGGAAAAAACTAAGATAGGATATTATAGAGGCTCCCTATGTCTAGGTGTAGGATTAAAAAGACATCATTAGGTTCCATGGAGTTCACGTAGCCACTAGTCGAAGTTGAATGATTTTTTGGTCTCAGGGCTCTTAAAGGACTACGCCCGAATGAGGTAGCCTGGAAGCAACAACATTGTCACGCACCGAAACGATTCCTCCTCTAGCATTCACCTAGCCACCTAGATGTGTTGGTGCAGTTGGTTTGGTGCCATGACCCACTGTTTACTAAATATACCATTTAATAGCCTTACTTTGTCTCAAACTACACTATTCGGTGTGTTTGCAAACAATAGGGTAGCGAGAGCACTTATTGGAGAAGGAAAAAATTGAGATATGATATTATAGAGGGTCCCTACGTCGAGGTTTAGGATCAAACGAGACATCCTTAGGTGCCACGGAGTCTACATATCACCCGTCGAAGTTGAACAATTTTTTGGTCTTAGGGCTCTTAAGGGACTATGCCCGAACGAGGTAGCCTGGAAGCAACGACATTGTCACGCACCAAAATAACACCTCCTGTAGCATTCACCTAGCCACCTGGATGTGTATGTGTATTCGGTTTGGTGTCATGACCCACCATTTACAAAATATACCATTTGACAACCTTACACTATCTCAAACTACACTATTCGACGTGTTTACAAACAATAGGGTAGGGAGAGCACTGATTGGAGAAGGAAAAAACTGAGACAAGCTATTGTATAGGGTCCCTATGCAGAGTTGTAGGATCAAACAAGACATCTTTAGGTGCCACGGAGTCTGCATAGTCACCCGTTGAAGTTGAATGATTTTTTGGTCTCAGGGCTCTTAAGGGACTACACCCGAACGAGGTAGCCCGGAAGCAATGACATTGTCGCGCACCAAATCAACACCTCCTTTATCATTCACCTGGCCACTCAGTAGGTTTAGTTCCATGACCCACTGTTTTCAAAATTTTCAACAATTACAGTTTTTTTTAACTTTTTCAACAATTACAACTTTTTCAAGAAAATGTTGAATCAAAAATTGAAATAGAAGAAGAAGATCGTTATGCAATTATTGGTTATTGTGAGTACTCACCTAACAAATATCCTAAATAATCTAGATAGATTATATGAATAGTTACTCTTGTTTAATGTTCACCCACTCATAAAAAATAAATAAGCCTCTTCTTCTACTTCCCAAGCAAAACACTTTAATCCTCATCTAGTTTATGTTATGTTTATAGAGCCTATTTTTATGTTAGATTTTGGTACACCTTCCATGTGTTACACTTGGATATTTCTATGATAGTCCCACAGGTAACTGTTACGGGCTATTTTTGGGCCCATGGTTTTTTTGGTACCCATTGTTTTGTAAAGCTGCCTCTACGGCTACCTATTGATGTACATATAAATAGATGGACATACAATAGGATTTACATGAGTGTGTTTTGTGAAGGTGAATAGTGTGTGTGAATTCAAGTGTGAATTCGGGAGGGTTTGTTGACCGCAGCTCCAAACAAGATCTGATTATTGTAATTGTGAAGATTGTTGGCTTGTAATAAAATCTGAGCAAGTGTTCTTGGTGGATGTAGCCCACATTGGGTGAACCACGTTAAATATTGTCTTCGTGTTGTGCATTTTTAATTTCTGTAATTATATTCATACTTCTTATTATTGCGATTCTGAGGAATTATTCTGCATTAGATATTATTAATTCATAACAATTGGTATCAGAACCTGGTTTGGTTTGCTGAAGTGTTGAATTACAGGGAAATTTTTTAGCTTGAGTGGGAGCTATGGCAGATGATGGAAGATCTAGGGTTGATAAATTCAACGGGCAGAATTTCAGTCTTTGGAAGATGCAGATGGAAGATTACCTTTATCAAGAGGATCTTTATACTCTGTTGTCTGAGAAGGTGAACAAACCCTCAAGCATGACATATGCGGAATGGGATTTGCTGGATAGGAAAGCACATGGGACAATCCGGCTGTGTCTTGCATCTTCGGTATTATTTTTTTCAAAGGAAAAGACTACAAAAGATCTAATGGATACATTAGGGAAGTTATATGAAAAACCCTCTGCCTCTAACAAGATATTTTAAATGAAAAAGTTGTTTAATATGAAGATGTCTGAGAATAATTTAGTAGCAGATCATTTAAATGATTTCAATACAGTTGTGAATATGCTAGCTTTGGTTACAATAGAATTTTATGAATAAGTTAGGGTTTTATTAATTTTGTGCTCTTTACTTGAAAGTTGGAATAACCTGGTAATGGCGGTAAGCAACTTGGTTCTAACTAACTTAAAGTTGAAGTTTGAGGATGTTGTAAGGGTGATTCTAAGTGAGGAAATGTGAAGAAAAAGTTCTGGGGAATCTTATAATTCAGGGAATGCTTTGACAGTGGAAACTAGAGGGAGACAGAAGAATAGAGGAAACCGTGGAAAATCAAAAGATCAGGCAAGGTCAAAATCCAAGAGCAAGATTGTATGCTGGAATTGTGGAAAGTCTAGGCACACAAAGAAGGACTGTTGGGAGCTTCGGGATGAGAAGAAAACAATAGGAAGAAAACAAGGAGGCAAATGTGGCATCGGGTAATGTTTGTCAAGATGCTTTGATTCTTTCTTTGCATAATATTATTTAATCTTAGGTTTTAGATTTAGGGGCTTCTTTTCATGCTACTCCACATAGGCATTATTTTGTTGATTGTGTTCAAGGGGATTTTGGGCATGTTTTTCTTGATGATGATGAGCCTTACAGTATAGTTGGAAAAGGTTCTGTTCAGGTTAAGATGCAGAATGGGAATACATGGCTATTGAAGGATTTCAGACATGTGCCTACATTAAGGAGAAATTTGATATCGGTGGGGCAATTGGGAAGTAATGGTTGTATTGTGATATTTACAGCTGACTCTTGGAAAGTTACCAAGGGTTCTCTTGTGGTGGCAAAAGGTAAGAAATTTGGAACCTTGTATTTATCCACTGATAGTACTAATGATTGTAATCTTGTGGCTTCAGATGCAGATACAACATTATGGCACTATAGGCTCGGTCATATGATCCATAAGGGCATGGACATCATAAAGAAGAATTTTCCTAGATATACAAAAACAAGTTTAGATTTCTATGGGAACTGCATATATGGGAAACAAAAGCAGGTAAGGTTTCTCAAGGTTGGACCTACGAAGAAAGAGAGTAAGTTAGAGCTAGTACATTCTGATGTGTGGGGGCCAGCTCAGGTATCATCTCTTGGGGGTTCAAGTTATTATGTTACTTTTATTAATGATGCAACAAGGAAAGTTTGGGTTTATTGTATTAGACACAAATCTGATGTATTTGATACTTTTGTTAAATGGAAAGCATTGGTAGAGATTAAAACAGGTCTTAAGTTAAAATTTCTCAGGTCAGATAATGGAGGGGAGTATTGCAGCAATGAATTTGATGATTATTGTTCTAAGAATGGAATCCACAGGAAAAAGACAGTTCCAGGAACCCCACAGTAGAATGGGGTGTCAGAAAGGATGAACATAACAATAATGGAATTTGCTAGGAGCATGAGGATACATGCAGGACTGCCTCTTTATTTTTGGGCAGAAGCGGTGAGCACAATTATGTACTTGATAAACAGAGAACCCTCAAGTGCCTTGGATGGAGGCATACCTGAGGAGGCTTGGTACGGTAAAAAATTTGATTACTCATTTCTTAGATTCTTTAGATGTGAGGTGTTTGTTCATATTGACAAGGATGATAGGACCAAGCTAGAGGCTAAATCAGAAAAATGCACTTTTATTGGTTATGGTGGTGATGAATTTGGATTTAAATGTTGGAGTATTAAGGACAAGAAAATCATTTGGTCTAGGGATGTGGTATTTAATGAGAAATTCATGTATAAGCAACATTTACAGGAAAACAGGAAAGAATCCAAGAAAGAATATGCGGTGGTAGAGGATCTTCCAGATGGAACAGTGACCCATGAATCAGTTCAGGAACCTACTCAACAAGAACCCCAAACTCTTACAGTGAGGAGGCTCTTCTAGGGTAAGAAAAGAACCTGATTGTTTTTCTCCTTCTCTTTATTATTTATTACTCACTAATAGTGGAGATCCAGAAGAGCTTTGATGAAGCAATGCAGGTAGATGTCAATAAGAAGTGGGAGCAAGCCATGGATGAGGAGCATAAGTCTCTCATGGATAAACAAACTTAGGATTTGGTGAAGCTACTCGGAAGGAAAAAGAGCATTGGAGAACAAGTGGGTGTACAGAGTTAAAGATGAAGGAGGAAAGAAAAGATATAAGGCCCGGTTGGTGATCAAGGGGTTTGCACAGAAACAAGGTATAGATTTTGATGAGATCTTTTCTCCTGTAGTAAAAATGACTTCTATTAGAACTATTCTTGGAATAGTGGCAGCATAAGACTTGCACTTAGAACAGTTAGATGTAAGGACCCGCATTTCTCCATGGTGATTTGAAGGAGGAGCTATATATGCAGCAGCCAGAAGGATATGAAGTCAAAGGTAAAGATGAGATGGTGTGCAAACTGAAGAAGAGCTTGTATGGCCTGAAACAAGCTCCACGTCAATGGTATAAGAAGTTTGATAGCTTCATGATGGAGCAAGGTTATATCAGATGTCATTCTGACCATTGCATGTACACAAAGAAATTTGAGGATGGAAGTTATATTATCCTGTGTTTGTATGTTGATGACATGTTGGTTGCAGGTAAAAATATGCTAGGAAATAAAAGTACTCAAGAAAAATCTAAGTGAATCCTTTGATATGAAGGATTTGGGGGCTAGCTAGACAAATCCTTGGTATGAGGATAACTCGGGATAGGAAGGAATGGAAGCTGAATTTATCTCAGAAAGAGTACATTAAGAAGGTATTGGATAAGTTTAACATGTAGGATGCTAAACCAGTTAGGACTCCTTTGGCAGGCCATTTTAAGTTATCAAAGGAGCAAGTGTCCCAAGATAGAGCAAGAAAGAAACCAGTATGTCCAAGGTACCTTACTCATCAGCGGTTGGAAGTTTGATGTATGCTATGGTGTGCACTAGGCCTGATATTGCCCATGCAGTGGGAGCTGTGAGTAGATTTATGAGTGATCCAGGTAAAGAGCATTGGCAAGCAATAAAGTGGATCCTTCAGTATTTGAGAGGGACCATGGGGATAGTTTTGTGCTACAGTGGATCAAACACCACTTTATGTGGTTATGTAGATTTAGACATGGCTGGAGATGTAGACAGTAGGAGGAGCACGACAGGTTATATTTATATTGTAGGTGGGACAGTAATGAGCTGGATTTCATGACTATAGAAGCTGGTGGATTTGTCAACCATGGAGGCTGAGTATGTTGCTGCCACAGAGGCAAGCAAAGAGATAATTTGGTTACAACAATTGCTTGAGGAGTTGGGGCATAAGCAAGAGGAATGTAAGTTGGATAGTGATATTCAAAGTGTTATAAACCTAGCTAAGAGCTCTGCTTTCCACTCCTGGATGAAGCATATACAGTTGAGATATCACTTCATTAGGACAACTTTGGAGGAAGATAAGTTAAAGTTGGAGAAGATTCATACCAGTCAGAATCCTGCAGACATGATGACCAAGGTGGTCACAAGGGATAAACTAAAGCTATGT